>CAKNWW010264876.1:0-19234 GCA_932074435.1 Andricus kollari | reverse complement strand
TCGCAGGATGGAAATTTACACCAACTTTTTTTACAGCGTAGATAAGATGTTGGAAAACTTCCAGGAAATGAAGGTGAACATGTCGCTGAAAATTCACATGATGCACTCTCACTTGGACTTCTTCCCAGAAAATATGGGAGCAGTTAGTGATGAACATGGTGAAAGATTTCATCAAGATATCGCTACAATCGAGAAGAGGTACCAAGGTAAGTGGAGTGTGACGCTTTAGCGGACTACTGTTGGAATCTTATGACTGATGAACCAAATGCTCAACATCGTCGAGCATGCAAGAGAAAAAGTTTCTGATCACGAGCCGTCAAACTGGCAACTTTGTAGAATGAGACAACTTCTCTGCCATGTATCTTTTGAACGGTGATAGCCTGAACCCTGAATTTTTTTTTAATTTCTTTGGTATTAAAAAACGAAGAGAATTACAACACAAACACTAGGCAAAAAAATGTTTCAACAAGATATACAGTTTTTTGTCAAACCACTTTTTTTGCGTTTTTTCTCAGTTTTTGTAGATTATCTCGGCAACTATACAAGATATAAAAAAAAACAAGCCCACCGATGGATTCGGCATTAAAAAATGCATGGAAACCAAATATTGCTTTTCTTTGACAAATATTTTTTCATCATTTTGTCTCATGATTTTTGATTTTTGAAAAAAAATTTTGAGTCAAAAAATCTCGAAAACCTGACGTGCTGAAGAAAAATGGAGGCCAGATTCGGATTCAGCATAAAAAACTACTCTGGAAATGACATATCTCATTCCATGAGCACGTAGGTCACATTTTGTTGACCAGTGTAATCTTGCCCATGTCCATTTTGCTCACTTTTTGAGTGTCCGGTTGGCGAATGCGCGCCTGGTGCCCAAAAATAAACAGATGCAGATCTGAAACGCACTTAGTATATTGTTTTAATAATAGGGGTTCAAGTGCACGAATAGGGATCGTTTTTTGGGAACTTATTTTGGGTGTTCCGGAAAGACTTAAAACTATTGCAAACTTCGGCGTTGTTGTTTCTTGATTTTAACATTTGTTTAAAATAAGAGTGGGCAGTTTTCACTTACAGGGGTTGGTTTTTGGAAACTTATTTTGGATGTTCCGGAAAGGCTTAAAATAATTGCAAACTGTCGCATAGCTATTTTACGGGTTTTTCCATTTCTTTGTAAGACGGGATAGTTTTCACACACAGGGTTTCTTTTTGGTATTTTCTGTTTTCTGGAGAGCCCTAAAATAGCCGTTAAATATAGTCTAGTTGTTTTTCGGGGTTTCCAATTTTTTAAATGGTGGAAGGACTAGCTTGCGACTACCTAGTCCCTCATAAATAAAAACTGATTTTCTGAACAAATTGGAAGAGACGTAATTTTTTTATTTGAACTTGAAAAAGACGTAAAAAAAGTAAAAAACGTACATTAAGCAATAATAAAAAGACCAAAATTCTATCAGGGGGGGAGGGTGGTTCTAACTTGAAAGACCTGAACACGGTGAGCCTTGACCAACTTTAATCTAAAATGGACATTACAAGAATTTTCATTGCGGAATAGTGTTCTTAAACTGTATGCGCGTACTTAGCACCAAAAAAAATCTCCTCTCTTTCCTTTCATACTTGCAGGGCTCTCCTTCATAAACGAAATAGCAAAAAATTCTAAAATTTTCACAGTACCTCTGTGTTGTGTTCTTTTATGTTTTCTAAGTTTTTGAAAGAAATCGTAAGAAAATGTTAGCAGCTAAGGTAAACTTTGTGGCATTTTCGATACTCTGGGATAGGGATTACGATCGTAAGATGCTAATTTCAATTCCAATTAACTCAACTTTGAAATAGTCAGTCTCTTTTTTATTACACAGACAATTAGATAGCACTTTAATGAATCACTATGCCCAATTTGAAAAAATTTCTGAGAAAATTACTTCATTCTGATAATACCTTAAGCATAAAAAATACAGTCGAATTTGCAAAGTATTACTTAGGTCCAAAATATTACTGAAAAATGATATTACTGGCCTTTTTTTGACAGAATTTTCTCCACGGATGATGCTCGGATATTTTTTATGTATGGAATTAAAAAAAGCGTAGAAGCGCTTTCTCAAAAAACAACTTGAAATGGTACAGTTTGAAACCCTCGTAATTTAAAATTATTTCTGTATTTGCAAATTTTGCATTTTCAGTCCATGTATCCGGTCTAAATACCGACATTGCCCACTTTAAAAAAAAACAAGCTCACGTCTACACCAAATGCGATATCGAGACAAAAGTAGGGGGAAATTGGATAAAAGGTACTAAAGACGATTTATTTGGTCATAAATGTTTATTATTACAAAATAAAAATGTATGAAAAGTAATTTTTGTTTTGTAAATGCAAACACGTTGGACCAGATACAGTTATTGAGTACCTTCTATTTCCCTCTCAAAACTTGAAACTCCATATTTAACTGTATGTGGACGAGAGTTTGTAAAAAATAATGCCCGTAATGTAGATATTTGGTTATTTGCTGCAAATTTTTCTTGCGAAAATTGTTACTAAGTTCGAAGTCTGCTGCATTGAATGATCTTTGCGAATAATAGTCGATAATTTTAAATCGTCTCCAAAGGTTTGCAGATTTTGATATTTTTAATGAAAAATGTACATATCTCCTTCAAGATATTCTAATCATAATTTTCCCTCTACTAATAGCAAATTTTTTTATTTTTCTTTTGACGAAAAAAATAGCACTTGTTTAGAAGTACATTAATCGTGCCCATCTGAGGGCGTTTTAGAATCGGGCTGACATGATCGCATTGCAAAAGTGGACTAAGAACCTATAGGGAATCGAGGGTCTCATTTAGGGCTCAATTAATACCCTATTTTCAAATTTAATGCTCCGAATTTTTTTACGACAACCTGTGATCAGGGTTGCGTACGTAATATACCTTAGGTAATTTACGTCGTTTTTTACATGTATTTTACGTTTTTAAGGTGGCGACTGCGCTTATATAGAAAATAAACATAACCTCATTCTTTAATACAACGAAGACACTGACTGACTTGCTTGATAGCTTCTTAATTTATTAAAAAATTTTTAGAGGTGGCAGACCCAGAATTTCCTTTTTAGAGGAGTTAAATTTCATTTAAAAGAGGGAAAATGGCAAAACTTTTGCTTTTTGCCCCGGGGGCAATATTTTGATTTACTCATTTTTTAAATTTTATAAAAAATCATTCATTTAATCTCGCACTTAATGCATTCCGGAATAAGTGAGGTTGTATTATGCTCTTTTCCCTCATCTGCCACCGCCATCCACCTTTCAAATCCGCCATTTTTTACGTTTATTACATTTTTTACGTATAATACGTAAAATACGTATTAGACGTATAAAAGTTCGAGTTACGCGTAACCGTGCAACCTGCCGGTGATCCTACTAGCTTAACATTAAGCTAGCAGTACCAAACGTAGAAAAAAACGATTTAGGCAATATTTCTTTGCACTATAATTCAGGGCTCATTAAATGCACTAAATGCTCCGCATTAAGGGGAGTCCACAACAGAGTCTCCAGAACGTGGGATTTTTCGGCCCCCACCACTTTCCTATCTGGGAGAAACACATGCAAACGTAGCGTGTCGGTGAGCCGGCTCTGTTACGCGATGCATCGGCCAGCCTCGTGGACAGCCGAAAATGCACGAGCACGGGGCATGAGCTCGAAGCCGAGCGCGCCCGAGGCCCGACTTCACTATTCGGTTTCGCCAGCTATTAGGAGCTTTGAGTTGATTTTTGTTTTCAAAAATTCACACCTCAAATACATGTAATGTAGTCTTGAGATATTTAATGATGATGTTTTTCAGGAATTCTTATGGAATGTTATAAAAAATCCGATTCTGCAGTTTCATTTTTCATTATTTATGTTTTATTTTTCAATTGATTTAAAATATTGTCAAGTCAAAATAATAATAAATGATAATTATTTTTCATTTATTAAATTAATCAACATTTTTACTGTATACTTACCTCTGATACTTACCTTTCTTTCCATGCTATTTTAGGCTCTAATCACAATTTTGGGGATTTTAAGAGAAAAAGCCAAAAAGTTATTAGGTTGACCTCACATGCTTTCTTAATATATAAAATGTTACAAAACCCTTAACGTCTGAAAATACTTATCTCAACATTACAAAATTTGGTTTTTACAATTTTATTTTAATTGTAAAACAGTTGTAATTGGAAATTAATTGTAAAAAATTGTAAAATAAATTTAACAAAATTTATTTTATAAAGAAATATCGCATGATTTTAAAAGGACAAAACAATTTTTTAATGTAATTCTTTGTAGTATTTTAATAACTCATGAACGTTTTTTTAGAATATTTTTCCTTGATTCTGCCCTAGGGTCAAACATGGTACAAAAAACTGTCGTGAGATTTCAAATCAAAACTCTACTGTGTATACATTAATTTTAAAAATAAAAAATATTAATACTTTTTATAAATATTCCTAAATGTTATTTGAATATGATACACATTGATATTTATTTTAAAAATTCTTAGGAATAGTTGGCCTTTTTATCGATTTTACGACATTTTTATACCATGTACCATATTAAAAATGTTGTGTATGTATGTATGTATGTATGTATGTATGTTTGTATGTATGTGTTTAATCTCTCCCATTTACGGGTTTGAGGGCCTCCGCTCCCTGTACATATATTTACATTCCATCCTAAATCTAACTTAACCGCTGCTTATTCTAATATTTCGCCTTACTTATACCAATAACAATAATGTTAATTCTATAAATGAGCGATCTTCCAGAGCTTCCGTTTCCTATTACCATAAAAATATGTTTTCCACGATTTTTTAAATTTACTATTTACTGTCCTTTAATATGATTAACCGTTTGGCTCTGCCCTGTTCCCTTACTTTCTCTTAATTATTCTAAATTCTTCATCCACGTCACTCCCTGTCCACTACCATCCAAAATCCATCTTACACACTCATCCACACTCAACTGTCCATCTTCCTCTCCCGTACACCTCTTTAACACATGTGCCCATGACTCCATTTCGTATCCACATACTCTGCACAGATTGACCTCTTCATCCATTCAATATCTGCAAGCTCTCACTCCTTCTCCCATTCTAAACCGTACCACACTATTTCATTTGTCTTCCTTTTTTATTTTTTTGCAAATATTCTGGTTCCGTCAACCCTCTGACCATCATATACCACCTATTGTACCTCAGATCCATAATCTTTCTCCATCTCTCTTCTCCTTGTCTTATTAATAGCTCTAATTCTATGCTCTGCCAATCCAAAGCCCCATCTTGTATATCACAAGCCCTCCTTATTTTTTCTCTCTCTTTCTCCCATTTCAAATTTCCTAAATTGCCTCTCGCCTCCTTATTCCGAACTTCGTCCAAGCAAACTTGCGCTATTCTGCTCCCCTCTCCCCTTTTCAGCTTCTCTTCAAACCTCCAGGCTCTCTTAATTTGTCTAGTTACCATTTTTTCCCTTCCTAATTCTTCCCTTAACATGTATCCTGGGCAACTCCAACTAACCCCCATTACCCATCTCAGAAATCTCTCAAGCATGCTTTCCACTTTTCTATGTTCCTTCCATCCCCAGACCTGCACTCCATAACACAACATCGCTTAAACCAACGCATCAAACAACCAAACCCTCATTCTCCAGTCGTCATTGAACCTTCTCTTTCCTATACCCCATACTTGGCCCATTACTTTACTCGCACATTCGATTCTTTTCCTCACCTGTACCTCGTTTCCCCCTCCTACCTCAAACCAAAAATCTAAGTAACAGAACTCCTCCACACTCTCCACTATTTGTCTGCTCATCTACCAAATGTAACCTATTTTGGCCTTTCTACTCCTGAAGCACATCACCTTGGTCTTCCCTACGTTCACCGTCAGTTGTTTTGTTCCCACATACTCTTCAAAAATTCTCATTATTAAGTTCATCCTCTTCTCGTCGTCTGCTAACAGAACTACGTCGTCTGCGTATGCTAGAGAGTATAGTTTGCTATTACCCAAAATCGTTCCCCCTTTCCCTTTCTCCTTTAGCTTCTCCTGTAAGTCTGCCAGCAACATATTAAAGAGTAGCGGACTCAACGGACACCCTTGCCTTAGACCTCTTCCTGTCCAGAAAGCCTCCCCTTTCTTCCCCCTTACCCTAATCCTGGTTTCAGAAAAAATTTCCTTTATCCTCTCTACCAACCCTTCCCCTATTCCCCTCTCTTTCATTGCCTGACATAGCACTTTTCTATTTACTGAGTCAAAAGATGCTTTAAAATCTACGAACAGCGCGAATCATTTCCCTCTCTTTCTCCCTAAATTTCTGTTAAACAAGTAGTTGAGTACGTGAATGTTATCTATTGTCCCCATCCCTTTTCTGAATCCCGTCTGATTGAGTGGGATACTTTGTTTCTCTTCTATCTGACTCTGATGATGTTTTTCTTAGGATTTCTGCGTATATTTTATAACCCACTGGAATGAGAGTGATCCTTCTGTTCTCCTGTACATTCTTGCCCTCCCCTTTCTTGACAAGCGGTACCACCTGCCCTGTCATCCACTCGTCCGGCCACCCTTGTCCTTTCCAGACCTTCTTGCAAATCTTCCACATCTCTTCCCTGACCCCTACTCCTCCATACTTTATCGCTTCGTTCTCCATACCATCCTCTCCTGTAGCCTTGTTTATTTTGAGTCTGTCAATTGCCTCATCCACTTCTCCTCTTGTTATTTCATTCCCGTCCTCTATTTCTTCCTGGACTATCCTTATTTTTTCCCCTTCGATCCTATTTTGTATTCCGCCTAATAGCCCCTTTAAATAATACGTCAACTCACCCATTTCTATTTCTTCATTCACGCCCTTCCTTCCTCCCATTTCCCTATTTATCACATCCCAAACCCTACCTTGTTTGATCGCTATTTCTACTTCTCCCTTGTATTCCTCCTTTCCCCTATGTTTTTTCCTTTCCAGCATCCTCTCTTGTTCTCTTTTTCTCCTGTTGTAATCCGCTTTCTCCATTTCTCCTTTCCTCCGTTTTCTTACATACTCTTTCATTCTCTCTTTTCTCTCCCTGCATTCCTCGTCCCAGCAGCCTCTTTTGCCCTTTTCTCTTTCTTCTTTCGTACCTATCTCATCCCTTACCTTCTCAATCGATCCTCTTGACCTTTCAATTAACGAGTCTACTCCCTCCTCTTTCTCATACCTAATCTTCTCCTCTTCCATTTTCTGTTTAAACTCCTTTAATTTATCTACTCCCTCCCCAGACTCCCATTTTTGTGTTCCTTTCTCCCTCTACCGTGCTTATGCACGCTACCTTTCAGTGTGGCTATTACCGGGAAGTGCTCGGACCCTATCTCATTCCCCACATTCATACTGTCTATTTAATTCCTTATTCTTTCTTCCACCAGGATATAGTCTATTACTGTTTTTCCCTTACCTATAAATGTGATCTCTCCTTTCTCATCTCCTTTCATATTCCCATTACATATTAACTATTCTGTTTCTCCTATTACGTCAAGTAACCTCCTCCCCTCTCGATCAGTCTCCCTATGTTTGGAGCTCCTTATATAGGCCTCCTTCTCTTCATCCCAAAAGCCTCCCCCTTGCTCGCTAGTCCAGACATTCACGTTACCTCATGTCAACACCAACTCTTCCTTCTTTTCCTCCATCCACCTCCTTATTACTCTCCGGCCTTCCTCTTCCCCTCTTATTCTATATACACAAACCACCGCTATTTTGACTTTTCCAATTACAATCCTTCTTACCACTGTTCCATCCTTTTACTCCCTGTCCTCCTCTGTTCTGCCTCTTACTTCCAATTCTTTTCTCACCCCTGAGACCATGCCGCCCATCCTTCTACCTCTAACGTGTTCCTTTCCTGCTTCTTGCATTGTCCACACATAACCTTTATGCAACATCCTTTTCATCTCCTTCCAATCCTTCTCATCCGCCCAGGCTTAAATCATTATAATCGCATCCCACTTTTCTAAATCCCGCCATAATCCTTCATTCTTGTTCTTCAAGCCTAAGACATTCCAGAACGCCACTTTCACTTGTCTATCTTCTTCTACTGCTCCTTCCGTCTTTGTGTTTAGCCCTCTCTTTTTTTTTTGTAAACCCCGACGCGTTTCCTTCCTTCTTATTTTCCTTTTCAACTTAACCCTACTTCTTTTTCCGTTTCTTAATAGCCAAAGAATTACAGCACCAAAAGAACACCGTCACTCTACTATTGGTACCGGAAACGGAAGACTATTTGCTTGGGAATTTTAAAATTTCGACCTTAATGTTCCCATCTAGTGGTGAAATTTCGAAGCTGCTAATGGATTTTTACCTAGCGAGTTGCTAAATTTACAAAATAATACGTAATATTCAGTAAAGAATTAGCAGAATTACTTTCGGAATATGGAAAATTTGGTTTTCAATAAACAAAATAAGTTAGACATTAAATTCCAATTTTTATCATTTATTTGTATGAAGACGAAAGATACATGAAACAAAAATTTAAAAACGTTGCAGTACTTAAAGTAGTCCGGCTATTGGACCGGTCACGTTGAAACGTCATAAACATTAGTTTTTTCTTACAGAGAAATATGTCCTCTTTCGCATAATGCCCTTTTTAGGGGCCCTTTCCAGGTTACAATTTGAATTAACTCTGTTTAAAGTCGTATCATAAAACATGGGATCTTATGGAGAGGCCTTTCGCGGGCTCCAAAAATTGTTAATTTCGGCTTTTAAATACGTTGAAAATTATCAGAAAAACTGTTTCGGAGACAGAAAATATAATGTGAAATTTGAATTGCTGTTCATTTGTACTTGCTTCCAGGGCACCTTTTCTCGCCGATTGGCTTCCGATTTCTTAATTATTCGTCCCTTTTTATCTCGCGGAGACATGATGCCGCTCTTCAACATAAATGTTCTTCCGGTTTATTGCAGGTTATGTTTACGTACTCGACTCGAATCAAATGAACATTTAAATTTACATTTTGTTGTTAAATAAAAATATTTTATTTATATTTATCAGTATGAACATTTAATACTCAATTTATTAATCGATAAGCTGGCCAAATTTTGTATTTAATTCCAAGTACCAGAAAAAATAATGGACGTAGATTTGACTAGCTTTTCCAGTAGCCGGACTACTTTAAATGAAAGTTTTTGCAGATGAAGGGCATGTACCAGAATGTCACGTGATAACATGATAATTTGAAAAAGTACAAATTTCGCTGACATTTTGGCAAATGGTTTATTTTTCTTGAAGCAGTGCAATGTTATTGATTTCTAACTTGGAATCTAACACGAAAAAAAATAAATGTGCTCTGTAAACATAGTACAACTTTGATATCCTCTAATGTGCTGTTTTAACAAATCCAGTTTGCTGTAGGTCAAACAGTGAGGTCCGTAATGCAGATTCCTGCCGACATATCATTGTACCATCGGTCGGTAAAACAGAGAGGTCGGTAAATTTAAGATTCTGTTCCATGCTAAGTAGGTAAAACAGTGAGGTTGTCAATAGAGATTCCTGCTAAGTTAACATTATAAGGTTCTGCTCCATATTAAGTTACCATCGATCTGTAAAGCAGTTTATTACCATCAGTCGGTATAACAGGAAGGTGAATAATTTTTTATATTATAATTTTTCTATATATCGGTACAGTAGGGAATCATATTACCATCAGTCGGTAAAACAGGGAGGCCGATAATTTTTATACTATCATTTGAACATTACTTGGTAAGGTAGGAAATAATTTTACCATCATTCGGTAAAACAGGAGGTCGATAATTTTTTATGTGATAATTTTTCTAGATATCGGTAAAGTGGGAAAGCATGTTATCATCAGTTGGTAAAAAGGTAAATCGGTAACTTTTTATGTCATCATTTTACCATCGGTCGGTAAGGAAGGGAATCATGTTGCTATTAGTCGGTGAAGCATGGAGGTTGGTAATTTTTTATGTTGCCATTTAGCATACGTCAGTAGGGTAGGGAACCATGTTGCCATCAGTCGGTAAAACAGGGATGTCGATGATTTTTTATATTATCATTTTTCTGTATGTCAGTAAGGTAGGGAACAATGTTCCTATCTGTCGGTAAAACAGGTAAGTCGGTAACTTTTTGTATTATACCTTCACCATAGGTCGATAAAACAGGGGCCTACCTTATCAATCGGGTGTAAATAACTGATGTCGTCACTCAGTACTTTCTGCCAGTACTAATATCAATCTATCAACAGTCGGTAATGCATTTATCGGTAGTTGAATTGATTCTCAATCTGTCCGTAGCTTACCGGCATACTGTATGTCGCCCCAGTGCGTCCTGCACGCGCTCGTACTGGTGTTCCACATGTTTCGCGTGTGCCCGGTCTAAGCTGGGATTTCCCACGACCAAGTACAGTCGGGAGTGGGATAGTTATGAGTGAGCGGGGATCTGAGGATATAAAGCGTACTAGCACAGTTGACTGGCATCATTTGTTTCAGGTAGCCAGCAGTAGTAGTCAAAGGAGTCAGAGGATAGTCCTCCTGCTTCTCTACCCTACCTTCTCTTCCACCAGGAAGTTGAAGATACCATGAAGGAAATCGTTGATTACACAGCTACACAAAAAAAAACCAACAAAGTACCCCTGGAGTCTGACCATGTCTATCATATGTTTTTGGGGTCGCTGAGTACGAATCCGGAGTCGTTGTGGTTCTATGACGTCACGCACCATCCCTAACCTCAAAGAAAAACGGTGAATTGGTAATTTTATGTAAAACATGTATTTTTTAAATGCACCACAACAACTCCGAATTCGTACTCAGCGACCTCGAAAACGTAAGATATGACCTCTTTTCACAGGTACGAATGATGTTTCACCTTAAATCAGCGATTTTCATGTTTTTTGAGGTTATGGACGAAATCTGACGTGATGGAGCCAAACGGGCACCGAATTTGGTTTCAAGGACCCCGAAAACATATGATAGACATAGTCAGAGTCCAGTGGTACTTTTCTCGATTTTTTTTGTGGAGCTGTGTTATGATTCAAATGAGGTGAGTTTTAACATTTTATCTATAAGTAGTTATTACTTGTTGTTATATAAAACTAATTAAATATATTGATTACAGATGGCTCGATGGAAGCTACTTATTTCATCATCTCCTTCATCATGGTCGCCTTAATCAGAGGAACTGATGATAGATTCCCACACATTATCACCAATATACTTCTCAGAGTTGAAGTGGCAACATCACCGACACCACCGCCAGCAACAACACCGCTATCACCTCCATCAACACCACTACCACCACTAGCTGAAGTGTGAGGTCAACAACGTAGTCACAGGCATCCTCGTCATTGGCATGGCCACCCTCCCTACTGCATACTTCATCGTCATATTTAATAAAAAAATGTTAATCTGTCATTTTATAATAAATGGCAGCAAGATTTGCCTTTTATATTAAAATAAGAAGATAAAAAATATGTTTACGTGTATATATTTTTTCTGTTTCAGGTTTTTTCTCTTTCAGGTTTTTTTTCTGTTTCAGGTTTTTTCTGTTTCAGGTTTTTTCTGCTTCAGGTTTTTTCTGTTTCAGTTTTTTTTCTATTTCAGGTTTTTTCTGTTAAAGGTGCGCATGCGCAGTTTGATTCTTATCAGAATAATCTATATGAAATTGAAGGTGGGATATAGTGCGGTGAAACATTTAATAATACATAGGCGCATGCGCAGTTTGATTAACACCTTCTTTCTTAGAGTGAAAGTGGAGTGAGTGAATACCCATAATAATATGAATGCGCATGCGTAGTTTAAATCTAATCAGTATATTCTAGATGGAGGTGGGGTAAAGTGCTCTGATGGGTCCCACAGATAAAGTGTTACTAGTACTATGAGGGGGATCCCACTACTAAAGGTTACGCATGCGCAGTTTGCTTCACAGGTTCTTGGTCAGAGTGGAGGTGGGTTGCCAATGCAACGGGAATTCCCTCTTTATATGTTGCGCATGCGCAGAGCGTGGATTTCTGGCTATAAAAACGCGTCTGTGGAGCGATTCCTTCATTCAGCAACCAGACGAACTGGCTGATGGTCAGAAGAAGCAGTAGCTATACTCCCAGATTTACCAGATGGCGACTCCAAGAATGAATACATTCACCGCATGGCAAGACAATGCAATGCCAATATAGATACCTTAAAATCTATACTGAAGGACCTTTTCAGGACATTCGAGAAGCAGAGGTCCGTTCATATCATTAATCGAGTCATCAGGCTGAGCGCCATTATCCAAGAACATTTGAAAAGCGGTTGTTCTATAGATGCAACAGCTGACGAAAAAGACGATATCACCAAGCCACTTCACAGGGGGCGATTCCGAGAAAGCATTTCAATGTCGACTACAAGCTAATTTAATAACAAACCTTGTATTTATAAGTATAGGTAATTTTTTAAACTATGCCTCTGTATTATTTGAAGAACGAATGCGATGTGTATTAAATAAGTATGGACCTGTCAAAGTTTACGGCGTGCTAGTAGCTAAATATAGACATGTAACGAAAGATGATCAGTCTGTACACGTGAAAACATCATCCAATCACGGTAAGGAAAGCATGTATAAATGTAGAAAATAAGAATGATATTCATTGTTTTAAATGGGCTGTTCTATCAGCATTATATCCAGCTTCACAACATGTCAATCGTGTTTCTAATTATAATATGCATGACATAGGTTAGATTTCACTGGTATAGACTTTCCTGTAACTTTAAAGAATATCCCAAAGTTGAAGTGACAAAATGATATCTCCATCAATGTATACGGTCTTGTACGAAAGAATGTTGATTACACTGTCGTTCCCGTATATATTATATCACAAAAGAGGGAACGGCATGTCAATCTTCTACACGTACAAGAAGATTACATTGATGAGAGCATTGATGATAATGTGTTTGAAGTATATGATGAAGGCATCGATACTTCAAATTTCCACTATATATGGATTAAAGATTTATCTGCACTAGTTGATGGACAACTATCTAAAAATAAACCTAAAAAGTATATTTGCGATCGATGTCTTCATTATTGTTCAACCGGAGAAAAGTTGTGTGAACAAAATGAAGACTGTAAACAGATGAATCATGGTAGAATCAAATTACCGAAACGTGTGAAAAATATCATTGAGTTCACAAACTATAAAAATAAGGAAAAGATACCGTTTGTCGTGTATGCCGATTGCGAGTGTCTGTTCCTTTCCGTTGAAGAATCTCAGGAGAAGATAAGTAACACTGAGATCTTTCAAAAGCATCAGATATCAAGCATAGACTCTTACATGAAATGTAGCTATGATGACACACTTTCTGACTATAAGGCGTGTCCGGAAGATGAAGCTGAGCCTGCCAAATTGTTTGCAAAGGAATTACAATAATTGGCAGAGGATGCTGAAATAGTATTCATGTGCCCCACACCTATGGAGAACTTGACTACTGAGCAGAAGGCTGCAGTAAGGGAAGCTACTACCTGTCACATTTTTGAGCAGAGTATAGCACCCGACCAAAAGAAAGTGCGTGACCATTCACATTTAACTGACAAATACCGAGGGGCTGCTCATGAAGTTTGTAATCTAAATTACAAAAATTCCCGAAACCATACCCGTTGTCTTCCACAATTTGAGTGGGTATGATGCCAATTTCATTATTCGCGAAGTAGCCACTGAGTTTGAAGGTAGAATTGATCACTTTATTGATTCATTCCGCTTTATGGCTTCTTCGTTAGATAAACTAGCATCATACCGCGACGAATAAAATATAGTAAGTAGTCATTTCACATTTAAGTGTTGAAAAAATCAAATAGCTAACGCGCGAAGAAATTTTTGCTTATGAGTACTTTGACACTAGGGAAAAGTTCAAAGAAACTCAACTACCACCTAAAGGAAAATTCTATAGCACATTAAATGACTCTACAATTTCCGATGAAGATTATGAGCATGCGCAACGGGTATGGACTGAGTTTAATTGCAAAAATCTTAGCGATTATGTGTATCTGTACATGAAAACGGATGTGTTGCTACTTGCAGATATCTGATATCTGATATCTAAAACTGCCGTGAACAGTGTCTGAAAGCATATAGCCTTGATCTATCATATTATTATACAACTCCTGGTTTCACTTGGAATGCCATGTTAAAATATACTAGAGTAAAGCTTGAACTCCATACTGATATTGATAAAGTCCTGTTTATGGAGCTAGGTATAAGGGGTGGAGTTAGTCAATGCTCGAACCGTTATGCTAAAGCCAATAATCCCTATATGGAAGTTTACAATGACAATGATGAGATCATCTATGTAGTATATTTTGACGTCAACAACCTTTATGGTTAGGCAATTACACAAGCGCTTCCATTTGGTGGTTTCGAGTGGGTATCAAATGTAGACAATAGCTTCAACTTTAATGTTCCCACTGATGCCCCTGTTGACTACATGCTTGAAGTAGATTTGGATTACCCCGAAGAACTTCATAATACTCATAGTGATTTACCTTTTTGCCCTGAACACTCGAAACCACCAGGGTCAAAGCAGGAGAAACTTCTAACTACCCTTCTACCGAAACGAAAGCACATTATCCATTACCGTGCACTGAATCAAGCTTTGGCAAACGGTCTTCAGCTTGTGAAAATGCATCGCATTCTTAAATTTAATCAAGCTCCATGGTTGAAATCATACATAGATTTTAACACAGAAAACAGAGATGCAGCTAATTTCCACAGCCGAGCAATCTTTCATGAAGATCTAGTAGCTGTGGAACTTAGAAAGACTGAGGTTTTGATGAACAAACCCATCTATGTTATACTTAGTGTGCTGGACATTTCGAAAACATTGATCTGTGACTTCTATTATGGCTATATGCTTAAGAAATGCGGTGACAAATGTAAGCTGCTATACACAGAGACTGATAGCTTAGTTTATGAAGTTAAATGTCCCGATAGTTACATGGATATGAAAAAAGATATCAACAAGTTTGAAACATCCGATTATCCTCTAAATAACGTTGTCGGCCAAGGGTATAAAATCAGGTATTGTGCAGAAAGCTATCAACCTTGATGACTAGGTTGACTGTTTGAAAAATGCTGCTATTCAAACTAGAACGCAGTATATCATTAGATTGCGCATTTATTAGGTTGATACGGTTAAACAGCTAAAAGTGGCTTCAAGCCCCTTCGATGATAAACGGTGTATTTTGCCTGAAAGCACTGATACGCTAGTTTGGGCTATTATAAGGTAAAGGATAATGATACCGATGTAAATATTTGACCTATACATCGACTGACATATTTTTAATAGTTTATAAGTCGATAAAAAAGATTGTCGGGATTGATGATGATTGTAAAAACATGAATAAATAAGAGATTTTTTATATACATTTCATATGTTTTTTATTTAATAAGACATTACATCTGATTACATACATGAGCTTGTTAACATCAGTTTTAATGTTAGATTAACATTAGTTAAATGATACTTTAACACTAGTTAACATGAGTTTTAAAGCTTAGTTTAATGTTACTTTATCATTAGCTTAACCTTATTTCTCGTTAGCTTAACGTTACTTTAACGTTAGCTTAACGTTACTTTAACATTACTTTAACGTTAGCTTAACGTTAGTTTAACTTTATTACCATCTGTAGCACTTTTGTCGCCCCACGTTCGGCGCCAAATTTTATACCGACTTTCCCAGTCTTATCGGACATAAGCTGGGAGCATCGCTACAAAATGGCAGCGACAACGTAGGAACAGAAAATAGTTGAATGGTATATTTACCTGTTAGGCGTCAGATACCTCTTCGGCGTTACTCCAAAATGTTCAGCAAAAAATGTATATAACGGATCTCTTCTAAAAAGTCCCTAGCTCAGGAAGAGGGATTTCGTGGGGACGAGAAAAGCACTCCAGAATCAAATTTTGTAAAAAATATAGTAAAGTTACAACGCACTAACTAATTGCTTAACCCTACATTGAAAATTTTATCAAAAAGCGGAATAGGTCCACTACACCAAACATGGTGTCTTCCTGACTGATAGATCAATTACGTTATTCTGAGCGCGACAACGTAACTTTATCCTCAAATGCTTCAAACTCGTCGATGGCCCACATGAAAATGATTTCTCCTGCATCCTCAGCCCTCGCCAGTTCCTATCCGCTCGCGCCGCAATACTCGGTCCAGTCGGTGCTGCCATCCCAAGCTGGATTTCTCGGACCTTTTTCGATGGGATTCGGTCAACCGTTCCGCTATGTCGAACGCCGGCCGGTGTAAGATGGCTGCCTCCGTGTGTTGACAATTGTCGAGCCTGGCATGGCCTGGTAGTTACTTTAATAATCCTTGAGACTTGGATTATTCTGTAGTGGCTTGTTCGATATCATATTGGGCCGCCTGACATTGAAGTGACCTTGGATGCGTGAGAGTGACTTAAACTTGGTGGTAGTGAGGTAGTGCGGGTGGTGAGGTGCGTGGCGTGGGTGGTCGGAGTTGGTGGCAGTGTTTTCCCCTGCCGGATTTTCTCAATAAAGTGGACTCTGCGATTCCCGAGATTGTTGTAGGACGTCAGGTCCTCCTTACCTTATGACTCCAGGTACCTTATCTAACCTAATTAATAGTGATAGGTCAAATTAAATTTTATTCGAAAAATTCTTACCTAAATGGCTCGTTCTCTATCTATTCTCCTAGAAATAAAAATAAGAAAATAAAGTTCGCTCTCACTTATCACACCTTATGTTATAATAATATCTTATCGCTGAATTTATATTCTAATTTGAGCTTGTGCCGCCCATGGGAATAATCACTGTCTAATGTTTAATTTTTAAAAGCTGGGGAAGGATCCAAAAGGGGTGGTTAGCCACCACGTTACACCGTACCAGTAAAGGGTTAAGCAAAGTGTTATCAGTTGACGAATTCGGTTCGTCTAGTCTCGCCAATTGTGCAGGGGTTCTACCTGTGCTCAATTTAGATTCATTTTCCTCATGGCTACAATCCAGCTTGGACAAAGTGGACACGCCACTTGACAACAAATTATGGACCTATTTATTGAAAATTGTATGTTTAATGACAGGAATGATGTCTACTAGGGTGGGTCGAAAAAAACAAATGATGGAAATCGAAATAGGTACTATATGAAAAAGTAGTCTATTAGAACCCTGAGAAAGTATAATTAATTTGGTGTTCGTTAATAAAAGCCGTTAGCTCGAGAGTTAGCAGAATGTGATTTAAAAAATTCCTATTTCTATAGTTTTCATATTGTCGGATATATTCATAGGTGTATGTAATCAAAAAACAAAAAGATAGCCTGTTTAAAAAAATTTATTTTCGTATTTTTACCAATTATCTTCTTCCAGCTGGCTTTAAACAACTGTATCTACATTCTTATCTACAGCTCTAAAATTTAGAAAAAAAATACGAAAATGACTTGTTTGAAAACAGATTATCGTTTTGTTTTTTAGTTACATACTCTTATGAATTTTTTCCTACTGTATTTTTATCAGTAATAAGCCCTCAGACGTTATAAATAGCTTTTAGAGTTATCTGAAGAAAGATAATTTACAAATCTCAAAATTCGAATTTTCCTAAATTTACTGTGTTTACATTTATGGTTTTACAAGCTTCTTAAATTGTGCTCCGATTAATTTGTAGCAGTTGGAAAGCCTTTAATACCTAAAAAAATGTTTTCGTCTTTATTGTAGATTATAAAATTGTATTTTGAAAGGAGTAATCCGTTCAACATAAATTATCGCCTAGAGAACGTTAATCAAAATAGTTACAAAATTAAGAGAGACTTTTAAGATCTCCGAAGACATAAAAAAATTGATATACCCGAAAATATAAAAACTATAAAAATAAGAATTTTTTAAAGGACATTTTGCTAATGCTCGAGTTGAATGCTTTTATCAATGAACACAAAATTAATTATACGTTCTCGGGGTCTTAATACACTACTTTTTAATATACTTCCAATTTCGATTTCCATAATTTTTTTTTTCCGAGTCACCCTAATGTCTACCTAAGCGATTTAGCGAGATTTGGAGAGATTTCTAACATTTTAGAAGATTAAAAATATTTCTGATTTAGACTAATTGTGGAAAACAATAATAATTCCAGTTGGAACAAAAGATAATTTTTGGTCATGAGAATAACATTTTTGACTGAGAACAAATAATTTTGTAAGATACTTTTAATTCTGAATTTAAACTGGTCTTTTATCAAAATTCTCGTTCCATTTTAAAAATTATCTGTTCCAAGTCGAATAATATTTATTTTCGCAATTTCCTGTTCCAAAGACAGAAAACGTCTACGAATTCTAATGAACATTTCATCCGCTGGAAGTTTTTGATAGCTTGAATTTACCTCGATAGACTTTGCGATTGAAAATATTGAAACCATTTTCGTAGAAACCTTTAATATTCTGTGAATTAGAGCGAGTTGAAGTGAGAAAAGACGGAATTTTTTCAGTTTTCAAAATTCGTGTTTTTTGCAATTATTTCAAGAATGAATAGAGCTACAACTTTTTTCAAAAGGAAAAAAAGATGCGCCGTTGAATTTCGAATAAGAATATATGTTTGAAAAATTAAAATTGGTAAATGTTATTAAAAATGCCAAGGGGCCCTCCCGCCACCAGCTAACAGACTTTATATGCCCTTCTACGATCCGGCGGTTCAATTGCTTGGTTCTTAGACTTCAAACTTACGGTTATATCATACTTCATGATGCAAACCAAAAAAATAGATGTTGCTTCAACTTTCGTTGATCAGATCGTGTTACTTTATTGG
This sequence comes from Andricus kollari, assembly GCA_932074435.1. NCBI lineage: Eukaryota > Metazoa > Arthropoda > Insecta > Hymenoptera > Cynipidae > Andricus > Andricus kollari. The sequence goes on along the minus strand of CAKNWW010264876.1, from coordinate 474 downwards.
TCATTTTTGATGAATTGAATGGAACAGCACTTTCCGCAATAATCTTGGAATTATACTGCTGTGTGTTCATGCACACACATTGTAGTTTCTTGTGCTTTCTTGATTTTTTGATGTTTTGGTTGCAAGGGTATGATGTCGGGAAAACATTTTACCCTTAAATCCAAATAGTCTTCTATTTCTTGTTTCAAAATTTGCGATTAAAAATTTTTTCGAGATTTAAAATTTCCAAAATTATAAATATTTTAAAGTGATGATTGAAATTTTAAAAGCAAAAAAAAATGGTTAAGAAACGGGTCACAAAAATTTGTCACGCGACCCTGCATAGCTGTAGCTTATATTTTAGATTTTTTGTTTAATACTCCGAGTTAAGTTAGCTGCGAGGTTTTGTTAGGAGTTGCGAATGCGTAGGTAGGGGGTTCGAACCCATAGCGAATAAGAATTTTATTAGCGTGCGATTATTAATGTGGTGATTGT
>CAKNWW010264861.1:0-13615 GCA_932074435.1 Andricus kollari | reverse complement strand
CAGATATTGCACTTGCATCAATGAAAGAACGATTCAAACAATTAGAAGATCATAATAAGATATGTTCATTTATGTACAATTTTAAAGAGATTCCCGAAAAGCATCGTTTAAAACAACTGTGCTCTAAAGCAGAAGACGAACTTACTCACGGTGATGATAGCGATGTGAACGGCGAAGTTTTCTGTGATGAGCTCCTGCACTTAAAATACGTGCTACCAGATACTGCGGAAACCCCAATAGCTGTTTTAAATTTCATAGTTCAAAATAATTTCGATGATGCTTTCCCTGATGTATTCGTAGCGTTACGAATCCTTCTGAAAACCCCTGTCCCCTGAACTCATTAACGAGTTCGCGCAAGTAAAGCCTCGAAGGATCAACTTTTCTTGAGGCATTGTCTCTAATATCGCCGAATTCTGTACCTTTTGTGTATATATATAATCGCGTTTCTTAAATTCACGGACCGAGTTCGGACCGTTCCCTTTCGACAATCGTCATGTTGCTCAACGAGTTGCGATTGTGTGCATCGCGTATTCGTGAGCGAGAGGTGGTGTGAGTCGGGAAGTAGCTACCCGAAATGTGCCGCAGAGGCGTCACTAAACTGCTAGTTGTGCTTCCTATGGAAGTGCTTACTCTCACTTTCTCTCTGAGGCTAATATTGACTTTACTGCATTGTTATTACAAAATTAATTATCTATCAGCTCAGAATAACAACGATATTTTTGGAAAGCCAAGCTTATTTTCCAATAATGTCGTGCATGGAAATTATAGTTACTTTTATGTAGAATAAGGCTAATTTGCGCCTGTGGTAAAATCTCAATGGCATTTAATGTTCTCGGGAAATGGCGAGATTTTATTAGAAAGGCGTCGTGAATTCCATGAATTCGGCACCTCTTTCTAGAATGCTCAAAGGCGGATTGTATTAAATTTTAACTTTCGAAGGACATGAAGGTTTTAAGTTCGAAAGGTTTAAAACTTGGAATTTAATCAATAATACCAGAAATTACTCATGACTTTATTTTCGAATCTGTCTCTTTCTAAAAGGCTTACTCCCTGTTTTGTGTAACTTTCAGTCGATAGTTGTGCTCATAAGTATATGTGCGTTCCGACCAATTTTTGGCTTAAAATCAGACTTTTGTTTTTACATTTTGAATTCTGTTCTTTCTACCAAGTCTATCCTCTGCATATTCACTTTTATCATTTCTATCTTTTTTGAGCCCTAGAATTGACTTTTGAATCCCAGTGTTTCTATTCGAGTATATTTTTCACCTATTCACTTCAATCGGTTTTTATATTTTTTTAAATCTATTACTACACTTTCATAAAAATCTGTCATTCTTTGGTCCACTTATATCCTTTCTATCTCTTCTATGTATGGATAATTGTAACACTTATCCGATTCCTAACTTCTCTCATTTAGAGTCTGCAATCGCTTTTTTTTGCAAAAGCGACTACGCCGCATTATCTGTGACTCCCGGACGTCCTACGTCATGTATAATAATTTGTCTGACCTATTAAAATCTATGCCTACCTCACCCCTTTCGCCCTTCTACTATCCCTCTAGTCTTCTTAAACCAGATTTTCTTTTCAATAATTAAACGCGTAATCACCATCTTTGGTTTGTTTCTAAACGCAGTACGTCATTTTTATACGGGTTTTCTAGTTGAATCCAATGATCACCATACTTTTTATTCCTCATAGACGGATGTTTGTAATGACATAGTTTGTCAAATCTACTTTCTTGACATACATATTTTGATATAATTCGTTCCCAGGAACTTGAAAATGCGATTTCAAAAAATGTCCGTTCGTGTGTGGAAATTTTTTCTGCTTACTATATCTTGAAAAGTAAAAGAGCAGTGGGCATGAAACTTGGCCAACTGGCAGCTGTAATTGATTTCCTGGTCTAATCGGATTTTTAGCTAGGTCGGTCGATTATAAGTGTTTTTTTGCGTTTCGAAATTTAAAGAAAATTTTTTTACTATGTTTACAATTGATGACCTGTTCTGGATCCTTTTATGACCTACTAGTACCGATGTATGAAGTTTTAAAAAAAATTGTTCATTTTGTTAATATGAGACAAACTTTCTTGATATTAGGAATACTACAGTACTGTGTGTGTGTGTGATTAAAAAAAGGTTTAAACAACCACCGCAGGGTCCCACTGGGAGTAACTGCCATCTAAAAAATGGCACCGGCTCCCAGTAAAACTGCGGTAAATCACACATATGGCCACGTCTCACGTCAACGACAGGCCGGCGAAACCCTCGTGTGTCTTCAAGATACGAAGCGACCCAAGGATGACAGCTTTCTGCATCCATTTCGCAAGTGCCTTGGCATATTTTTGGCATGGAGCCGAGAATTCGGTAACGAATATAGTTCGTTTCTCAAGATCTTGGAGAACGATGTTATATTTGATTATACTTTTATGATATCTCACAATCATTTTGAGCCCAAAAATAAAGAAATCGTTTTGGCAGTTTTGGAGAAAACTTAATTTTTTTTTTAAGAGCTTAGTCAACATATTTTCACATTTTTTATAACATTCTTAAAACTAAGTGAGGCCAAATTACTTTTTAAAAACGTGTAATGATCCAAAAACTTTTTTATGGCATTTTCGTGAGAGAACGTTTTTCAAACGTTATTTTTCCTAACTCTGTACATTTTTGTGGTTTTCTAAAAATGGTTTAAAAACATATTGGACATTTACGTATAAGAAAAGTTTGCAGTACGTTCTAAAAATGTCCTTTGTCACTTATGCCCACTGTCCAATATGAAAACGTTGCACAAAGTATTTGGTTTACATTGTCGTACTTACGCCGGTTTGTAATTTAATATTGGCTACAATCTGTATAATAAAAGATTGTTTATGTTTAATATCGCTCTATTACAATTGTATTATTAATTTAAATGTTTGTGACCTATTTTCGATTATCAAGTTCCACTTTCTGCACGCTTCAGAGAAGGAAATGGAAACAATAGAAAAGTCTCTAGATTAAAGTTTAAAATATCCTCTTTAAAATGAGTTTAAAAACGTAAGGAAATATTTACTGGTTCTCGAGTTATCAGAAAAAATGTGAAAGCGTAACCAAGACGAAAATCGAACGGTCCGCATTGACTACATTCTTTCGCCTCTTAGTCCAGGGAATGCAGAATTTTTCACCACAAAATTTTGGAATGAAAACGAGGTATGCCATCACGTAGTATTGATGCTTGGGATGAAGGCTTGAATATTTACAGGCAAAAGTATGTGTTCAGGAGGAATTGCTCAATGTTCAAAGTTGGCGAAATCATGTTTTTGGGAGATAGCGAAAGTTTAAATATAAATTAAAGGTCTTAAAAAGATCTGTAATAATTGTTTGATTTGTTCCCTCAAAAAGTAATAAAAACCGGCAAAAATGGCCATTTTGCAAAATCTAGTTATTTTTGCAAAAAGTGTATGCACATCTATTAAAGTCCTTGAAAATGTGTATTTTGCTAAGCTGAGAGTATGTTTAAAATTTGAGCTCAAAATAATAAATAGTTTTTGAGAAAAGGTATTTGTTTATAAAAAAGGTACCTTTGTTTCGGTGGAGCTAACTTTTAACCCATATTTTTGCCTGCAAACATATAAGCCCTCATCCCAAGCATCAACACTACATGATGGCATAACTCGTTTTCATTCTAAAATTTTGTGGTGAAAAGGCACCTATTTGATCTTCGTCCCCTGGACTATGTTGTTTTCCGTAAGTTAACAAAAGATGTAAGTTCGACTGCCGCTCGACAAACTGATTTTAATTTTGGGGACGCTTCCACCTTTTTCATTATAATTCGAGAAAAAGTGAATATTTTACTATATTCTTGGTGTAATTTTAAAGAGGAGATGCCAGGCTTCAATTAAGCGAAGTTTTAATTTTTAAAATTTTTTTTCCTGAAACATACAGAAGTGGGACTTAATCTATGGCTGAGATAACCACGAAAAAAGAGAGGCATGTTTTTAATTTGATTGCTTTAGTGGACTGACAATTCCAGCCGGTACTCTATCTGAATTTAATTTTCAAAATGTTATGTCCACTACCGTCGGACAACAATATTTCGGTGAAAAAAAGAGATAGAGCATTTTTTTAACCCTCCGTTAGACGCAACCCTAAAACTTCCTAGTTTAGACGCAATGTGCCTGACAGGCCACATGTATTTACTGGAGAAGCACATCAGAAATAATTGTAATAGAAAGTTATCTTAAGGTTATTGCGGTCGCTGATTACGATATTCTGACGTTACAATGGCAAAACTCAAAATAATGGATCCAATATGGCGACTATTGAAAGGCAGAATCACCGAATTTGCGTTTTTTTTTAATTGCACAAAATATAGGCGTTTTTCACGTTAAAAAAATGGTGGATTAAATATGGCGACGTTATAGTTTAAATTCGCGTTTTGTTCGTTGTTCATAAACACTGTCCGTCATATTATATCCGCCATTTTGTTTTTTGTAAAAATTACGACAAATATGTTATCATCGACTCATGAAACTCGAGTATGACGATTGTCGTCGAAATGGAATAAGTTGTTTATACAAGCGTCCGCCGTATTGCATCCGCCATTTTTTTGTGTGGAATCGACATCAAATTCTTTATCAGCAACCCAAAAAACCCCTGATAGTAAAATTTCAAGTATACATTATGAAAGCTTCTCTTTTTGTAATTTGTTGGCGACTTGGTCATCTTGGGTGCAGGGAACCTGGCAGGTTTGAAGGATCATAGTCACATTTTACGTAGTCTGCCATAAAACTTATTAGAGGGTTTCGAAAGAGCTTATATTCATTACCGAATACGAGGAAGGTCAAGCCCATGTTCGGTCTGTAGTAGGAGAGATGAGCGAAAACAGCTTGAGGTGGCCTGTCAGGCCTGTTCCGTCTAACGGAGGGTTAAAACAGTTGGAAAGCTTATGAAACTCCACGTCTAGTGGTACTCAACAAGTATTTGTTGACCTTCTGAAAATAATACAACACATGAGAAGTTTAAAAACAAAATTCTAGAGTTTCTCAAAATTTCTACTTTAACTTCAACTTTTGGCACGACCTAGGGAAATTTTTTTCTAAAACCTCAAAATTATACGACATCGAGCCTGAAATCTTATCTTTAATTTAAGCCAAGAAAACTTAGAAAAATCTTCATGGGTACCCGAGATATGATTGAAAATGTTCAATCGTATCTGAACTCAATTACTCATTCTAAAATGTTGTGGTGAAAAAATCCTTCATTCCCTGGACTAAGAGGCGAAAGAATGTAGTCAATGCGGGACCGTTCAATTTTCGTCTTGGATACGTTTTCACATTTTTCGTGATAACTTGAGAACCAGTAAATATTTCCTTACGTTCTTAATCTCATGTTAAAGAGGATAATTTAAACTTTAATCTAGAGACTTTTCTATTGTTTCCATTTCCTTATATGAAGCGTGCAGAAAGTGGAATTTGATAATCGAAAATAGATCACAAGCATTTAAATTAATAATATAATTGTAATAGAGGGATATTAAACATAAACAAACTTTTATTATACAGATTGTAGCCAATATTAAATTCCATACCTTAAAGTAAATAATCAATTCATGTTACTTAAGAAAAAAAATGTAATCTTCATTTAGTTTAATATTGTGAAAAAATTAACCAGTTATTAATTAATTATTTCACAACATGAAAATCAATCAATAATTATTTTCATTGAAACAATCACATAATTTTTACTTTATATTTTTCTGAAAACATAATTATTAATAACCTTTTGAACTAATTTCAGAAAAAAAACGAAAACATATGTACATATAATTTTGTAATCTGAATTCAGATACTCATTTCACAACATCACAAACATTGACAAAACTTATATAACTTTTAATATACCAATTATAGCTAATATTTAATTACATAACCTTAAAGCAAATAATCAATTTATGTTAATTAATTAAAAAATAGTATATTACGACCCAAGGCCAGAAAGTTGGATTTCCGGGCGTGTGTGACATGAAGGCCGAGGCGAAGCCGAGGCCTCATATCACGCACACCAGGGCATCCAATATTTCTGGCCATGTGTCGTATACTATTTTTCTTCATCCCCAGCCGAAAGTACGTAGTGTCGTCGCGCCGCTGCTCTCGGTCAGCTGAGCAGATGCATGGGATTCGGTCGCCCGCCCGACTTTTGCAAAGGCGAGGCGAAGCCGAGGTTTTGCTGGTCGGGGCGGTCATCAAAAACACATTTTTTATTTTTTCCTAACATTTCTTCCTCGTCCGCAGAATCTTTAGACGAGGAGTCGACCATTTTTGAGGTTTTGTGCAGATTTTGTATGCACAAAAATCGCAATAACCTTAAACCATCAGTTTTGAGGTTGAACACACCGACTCTCTCTTTTTTCCATTCACCTGTCAAGATAAATTTTTTTCGGAGGCTAAGTACACAATAACAGTGAACGTCGCTACGTCAGCGAGCCACAAAAATCTCGCAGCCAATCAGAGATCGCGTTCTCTAGCAGGCTGCAAAAGCCACTGTTCCCAGACAGAAATGCAGCCGGGAAAACGTACTTTCGGCTAGGGGATGAAGAAAATTAAATTTCCATCATTATGTAATATAATATCGTGAAAAAATTAATCAGGTGATAATTAATTAATCCATTCACAACATAAAAAGCATTACACCATAATTTTCATTGAAACATTCAAATAGTTTTTACTACATTTTTTAAAAAGATTAACTCTCATTTCTGAAAATTTGATTTATTAATAACCTATTAAACTAAGTTTCGAAAAAATCAAATCATGTACATTTAATTTTGAAAATGGAACTTTACAATTATTTTCATTGAAACATTCAAATAATTTTTACTTCACATTTTTCTGAAACTTTTAAATTATTAGTAACCTTTTACACTAATTCCAGAAAAAATTAAGACATATTTACATATAATTTTGATAATTGTCAATTTTTTAATTATTCTTTTATAACATGAAATACATTCTTAATGAACTGTGTAAAAATCTTGTTCTTGAATTCCTTTTCCTCAAATATATTACTTTAAAAAGACATCAAATTTTTTTTTTAATTATTACAAAAATGTAATAATAGTATTTTAAACATTTTTCTAACCTTGTAACCTTGTTTTATGGTGTCATATATTTATTTGTTATTATTTACATAATAAAGAAGGATTATACAAGTATATAGGTGAATGCCAAAATGTTAACCATCTTTAGTCCCAGACGTTTTCTATGATTAATGAATTCTTCGACTGAAAAACTTAATTTTATTAAGATTTTATAAATATTCTTATAATTAATTAAGTTCAGTTTACATTGAGGTAACGTACCGAACACATCTCGCTCGGGTCCTGTGTAATATCTTGAATAAACCATCAGTTTGTTTAATTGTCAATACATGTTTCACGGTGGTTCACCCTTCTCATTAACAGGTTATGGGCCCAGAATCGCGGAAGTGAATAGTGTTGATATTAACTTATTTGAAGCCAGTGTAAAGTGATTGCAAAGTGACTGAAAAGTGCGCGTCGTAGTACTCGAACAAAGGACCCTTAGTTGTAAAAGGGAAGAGTAAAGCTAATCTTTGTGTCAAATTGAGTACGATGATTAACACGCGTATTGACTCGTTACGTAAGGACAATTACGACACGTGGAAGCTTCAGATGGAAGCTCTGTTAATCAAAAATGATGCATGGGGATATGGTAGCTGCGCCAAAGCCAATCCGACCACTGAGAACGGAGAAAATCACCTCCCCACACAAGCTTCTTTGACGGCTGTAGAAACTTGGACTGCCGCTGACCTGTAAGCAAAATCTGATTTGATTTTGTCCATCAGCCCCTCTGAGCTGAAACAAATGAAAAACTGCGTAACATCTCGTGAAGTGTGGCTTAAATCGCAGTCCATTTACCAATCGTCAGGACCTGCATGAAAAGCAATTCTACGGAAGCAGTTGATTCTACAAAAAATGGTAGAAGAGGAGGATGCTCGTGATCACATTCGACGATTCTTCGACTCGCTAGATAAGCTCGAAGAAATGGAAGTGCAAGTGAAGCAGGATCTCTTAGCGATTTTACTCCTCTATAGTTTAACCGCGAGTTAAAAATTTTTTCGATGTGCTATTGAGTCGAGAGACGAGTTACCGCAACCTGAAATATTAAAAGTTGAAATACTCGAAGAAAATGACGCGCGCAGAAGCAAAGTTCGTGAGAAAGTTCATATGTGCAGTTCCAAAGAAAAATGTCTGGATTTAAATACTTCGGATTTTTCATCGGTAAATCTTGCGAATAATGCGTCAACGGGTATTCAAGGTAAAGGTACTGTTAAAATTACTGTGCGGGAAAATAGCGAAACGAAAGTTTTTAGGCTAGAAAATACTTTGCATGTTCATGATCTACGTTCGGATTTAATTCCTGTTGGTAAAATTACAGATAAAGGGTTTAACGTCCTGTTCCGAAAGGAAAGTGCAATTGTGTTTGACTCTAACGGTAACCAAAAAATTTTCGCGAAGAGGATTAACGGTCTCTATTATATTCAAGAGCAAGATGAAATTGCAGCTGCAGCGACGGCAGAATCCAAAATATCCAAACTCGAAGTCTGGCATCAGCGTTTGGGACATCTCAACGAGAGGAACTTCAAAAAACGGGTATCAGAGGAAAAAGTAGCGGGAATAAAGGTAAACTGAGACAGCAAGCTTCCAACTTGCGAGACATGTCTGAAGGGAAAACTTACCAGATCCCTTTCCAAAAAATTTCGTTTCCAGTGCTGAGCTACTGAACATCGTACACACTGATATCTGTGGACCCATGAGAAAGGAGTCCATGAGTGGGGCAAAGTATTTTGCCACTTTCATTGACGACTGTTCCGGATGGGGTGAAGTTTATTTTTTAAAACATAAAAGCGATTTTCTGCCAGCTTTTAAAAGGTTTAAACTACAGGCAGAAAACCAAACTGGAAGGAGAATCAAGCATGTGCAGTCCGATAACGGGACGGAATACTGCAACAAGGAATTCGATCAATACCTGGAATCCTGCGGAATCAAAAGAAGATTGACAGTGCCCTATATGCCGCAACAGAACGGAGTGGCAGATAGGAGGAATCTCATTCTTGTGGAGATGGCCAGGTTTAAGCTGATCCAAGCAGACCTTCCCCCTACGTTCTGGGCAGAGGCAGTGGCTACTGCAAATCACATTCGCAACCGATGTCCTTCAAGCAGAATTCAAGGTGGGATGCCTTTCGAAATGTGGATGGATAAGCAACCTAATATCTCTTACTTTCGAACCTTCGACCGTAAAGCCTTTATGATTAATAAAGCACCTGGAAAGGGGAAGTTTGATGCTCCAGCTAAAGAATGCGTGTTTGTAGGCTATTCTGAGGAAGCGAAAGCTTATAGGATGTGGATACCTGACGAGAGAAATATTATGATTTCTCGTGACGTAGCGCTTTTAGATGAGTTTAGAAGTAGCGGAAAGTACGAGAATTTCACCCCGGAGGATCTTGGGATGAAGGAAGAAGCTGCGGAAAATAAAAAAGAAGGGGAGTTATCTCCTACGAACCCCCAGATTCCTCGAAAAAATCAAGAGGATATCGTACGAGAGGGGCAGAATAATCTCATCGAAATACTAATCCCAGCAGCTTCATTGCGAGAATCGGACATCGAAGAACAACTTGCAGGAGACGAAGAATGGGAAGGAATAGAAAACCCTGTCATCGGAGAACAAGAAGTTCCAAATAGAAGAGGCCCTGGTCGCCCCGTAACTGTTAGAACTGGAAACAGGGGAAGACCAAGGAAGCTACACCATCGAGCTGATGGAAGATTCATCGCAGAAGGTTTTGATGAAACTGAAGAGGTTGCTGGAATTGCTGAAATCTCTGTCAAGGATGCACTATCCGGAAACAACGCAGAGAAATGGAAAAAAGCAATTAAGGATGAGTTTAGATCACTCATCGAAAATGATACTTTCGATTTATGTGATCGTCCTGAGAATCGAAATGTTATCGATTTTCGAATTGTGCTTAGAAATAAATTTGGTGCAAATGGAGAGCTTGAAAGAAGAAAAGCTCGTCTCGTCGCTAAAGGGTATACTCAACGCCCTGGAGTAGACTTTAACAAGACCTTCGCACCCGTTGCTCGTTTAAGCTCAATCAGAACCGTGATGTCTCTGGCGGTGGAGCACGATCTCGTTTTACATAAATTAGACGTTACGACTGCCTTTTTAAACGGACGATTAGACGAAGAAATCTTCATGGAAGTACCTCATTTCTTGGAAGAAGCATTATCGGAGATGATCCATTCCAAGGGATTTAGAAACAAAACTAAAGAAGAAGTCAAAGGCATGGTTCAAGAAATCCAGAACAAAAACAAGGTGTTACTTTTAAAAAGGTCCCTGTATGGGTTGAAGCAAGCAGTTCGACAATGGAACGCAAGACTGGACGAGGAACTCAAGAACTTGGGATTGAGACCTTTAGAATCTGATCCATGTGTATACACTGCAAAATCTGGACAAGATCTAATGATCATCGTTGTCTACGTGGATGATATGATAATATACTGAGAGTCTTCTGCATCGTTTCGGGATGAAGGATTCAAAGCCCGTAGTGACTCCGATGGATCCAAGTATCAAGCTGAACAGACCAGAATCAATTTCGAAGTAAAAACTAGGCGAATATCCATTTCGTGAACTGATAGGATTCCTGATGTACCCGGCTGTGGCAACACATCCAGATATCGCATTTTCCCTAAATTATCTCAGCCATTTTAACACCTGCTACACGAGCGAACACTGGGTAGCTGCTAAAAGGGTTTTAAGATACCTTAAAGGAACTTTGGACAGCGGATTAACTTTCTCGAAAACCGGAAAGTGTCTCGAAGGCTACGTGGATGCAGATTGGGTAAGTTGCTCGGACGATCGTCGGTCATATACTGGATTTGCTTTTATATTTACTGGAGCAGCTGTTAGCTTGGAGGCTGAAAAGCAAAGGACAGTGGCACTTTCCAGTACGGAAGCTGAGTATATGGGACTCACCGAGGCTGCCAAAGAAGCCATCTACCTTCGTCGATTTATGAGTGAAATCGGTTTGCCAGTTAATAAACCAACTCTGATTTATAATGACAATCAGGCTCCTAAAAACTAGCCCGAAATCATGTGTTTCACTCGAGATCGAAGCATATCGACATACGTCACCACTTTGTTCGAGAGGCTATGAAAGATGGTCACGTCGAAATAAAATATATTTCTTCGGAGAAGATGACAGCTGATGTCCTCACCAAAGGATTGGTAGGATCCAAGCACGAGAGACACAAGTTGGCACTGGGAGTCTCATCGCCTGGAACGAGATGCTGCATACCCATGATTGAGGGGAAGTATTAAGATTGCACCCTAACTTGATACACCCGTGGGCACTGGCCCTTTGAGGTCACGTGTACGCCCCTACGCGTCTACAGTTCAGTTTACGTTGAGGTAACGTACCGAACACATCTCTGTCGGGTCCTGTGTAATATCTTAAATAAACTATCAGTTTGTTTAATTGTCAATACGTGTTTCACTGTGGTTCACCCTTCTCATTAACATTTCTGAATTGAGTTTAATTTTACTTGATGTATTTGTTTTTAAATTTTAAGTTGCACTGGAGACTCTCAGGTAGCGAAAATTCCTCATCCAGATCTCCACATTAAAATAAAGGAAAACCTTAATGACGAATTTTAAAATAAATTTAAATATGATGAGTTGTTAAAGCATTGATTAAAACTCACGGAATGATATTGCAATTGTTCACTTTGAAACTAAGCGAGTAACTATTTTGGGGGTTCACAGATATTTTAAGATTCCTTGAGCTAACTGGTTTTCTGATTTGGTTGAGTCCTCTTCTCGTTCGGTGGAAAAATACTAGTACTGGTCCAGGTGGTTATTTGTTCAGTACAGGTAGCGTTCATTGTCTATCGGGTGATTCGCCGCTGCAATGGTTTGACAACGAGGAATCGCGAAAGGAGTCTATTAGTGGGCAGGTGGGCCCAGTCTATTAGTGGGATTATAAAATTTATATTTCGACTACTGGGAAATGATTTCCAAATAACCGGAGTCTAATCTGATATTTAATATAACTTAAAATGTGCTTTAGATCAGAGGTTACGTCCGATTTTAGTTTGGTAGATTGACCTTTTAAGCAGAGCTTCCGCCCGATTTGAAGTTTGTAGATCGACTGATTTTCTAATTCTGATCCTGTGTTTATATACGTCATATTTCATTGTGTTCACAACCAAAAACTTGGCGGCGAGGGGACGTAACAATTGAAATCAATTTATATCCAGGTGTCTATATCGGAAGACGTAATATACGGGGGTGCCGTTCTTGAGTCCAAGTAACTGGTTATTGTATCAAGTAATTATATCCAGGTGTATACAGGGTGTCCCAGACTCAAGTGTCCGGACTTATGTAGCTGTATAAAAAATTTAAAAAATATCACGAAAATTCCTTTTCCAAACAAAGTTATTATAATTAGTATAAAATTATAAATATAAATATATATTTTATTAATATAATATTATTATAATTTATATTATCAATTATGACAGAAAAGGATTATGTTCTTATAAAAATGCACAAACTCGTGCATATTCACTTAGATCCATTGAGATAAAATCAGTAGTCTGAACTCTGCAGTACTAACCATGCAGTTTGGAAATCTTGACTTTTCTATTGATCACTAAAATACAATCACTTCTCTCCTAGAAATATTCGAATGCAGCTCATAAAAACTAGCCACGAAACATTGAAGAGGGTGACACAATGACTCGTTCGTTGGACTCAAGGAACAGGCATCCCCAGGTAATACGCCTTCAGATATACAGGCTGTCCCAGACTCAAGTGTCCGGACTTATATAGCTGTATAAAAATTGAAAAAACAACACGAAAATTCCTTTTGCAAAAATCAGTTGAAGTTTTAGTTTTTGAGTTATAAAATATTTAAGCTGGACCAATCAGGAGCGCCGTATAAACAGTCGTGTGTACGTGAACGGGAGTCCAATGTAGTGTTCTCCCGTCGTTAACCCCACCTCTGCGCTCGCTTCGATAATACTGCATTGGAATCGCGCTCACGCACACGCGACTGCTTATATGGCGCTCCTGATTGGTCCAGCTTAAATATTTTATGATTCAAAAACTAAAACTTCAACTGATTTTTGGAAAAGGAATTTTCAATTCATTTTTTTTATTTTTATACAGCTATATAAGTCCGGACACTTGAGTCTGGGACAGCCTGTATATCTGAAGGCGTAGTACCTGGGGGTGCTTTTCCTTGAGTCCAAGGAAGGGATCATTGTGCCACCCTCTTTAATGTTTCGTGGCTGGTTTTTATGAGCTGCATTCGAAGATTTGTAGGCGAGAAATCATTGTATTTTAGTGATGAATAGAAAAGTCAAGATTTCCAAAATGCATGGTTATTAAATGCGGAGTTCGGACTACTGATTTTATCTCGATGGATAAAAGTGAATATGCACAAGTTTGTGCATTTTTATAAGAACATAATGCTTTTCTATCATTAATAATATTATAAATTATAAGTATAAATATTTTAATTATTAATAATATAAGTATAAATAACATACTTATAATACG
>CAKNWW010264837.1:0-13291 GCA_932074435.1 Andricus kollari | reverse complement strand
AATATCGTAATTTATAGTTGGGCGACTTGATAAACTTGGAATTTATAAATAAATTTGCAGAGGGCCTAATTTCGAAATTTCAGAATTCGAAATTGATTGTTTTGGAATTTATTGCTGGATAACTTGATACATTTTTTAATTTATAAAGAAAAGTGGACACTTGCCAGTTCTGCAATATTGGAATTATCAGCGTGGAAAATGCTGTAGTATCGCAATTTACAGTTGGGCGACTTGATAAACTTGGAATTTATAAATAAATTTGCAAAGGGCCTTATTTGGAAATTTCACAATTCGAATTTTATGTTTTTGAAATTTAGTGCTGGGTGACTTCATAAATTTATCATTTATAAAGAAAAGTGAAGACTTTCCTGTTTTGTAATGATGGAATTAACAATGTAGAAAATTTCGTAATATCGTAATTTATAGTTGGGCGACTTGATAAACTTGGAATTTATACATAAATTTGCATAGGGCTCAAATTGGAAATTTCAGAATTCGAATTTGTTGGTTTTGAAATTTATTGCTGGATGACTTGATACATTTTTTAATTTATACAGAAAAGTGGACGTTTTGTCAGTTTTGTAATGTTGGAATTATCAATGTGGAAAATATTGTAATATCAAAAATAACAGTTGGAAGACTTGATAAACTTGGAATTTATAAATAAATTTGCAAAGGGCCTTATTTGGAAATTTCAGAATTCGAAATTGATGGTTTTGGAATTTATTGCTGGGTGACTTGATGAATTTATAATTTATAAAGAAAAGTGTAGACTTGCCAGTTTTGTAATGATGGAATTAACAATGTAGAAAATTTCGTAATATCTTAATTTATAGTTGGGCGACTTGATAAACTTGGAATTTATAAATAAATTTGCAGAGGGCTCAAATTGGAAATTTCAGAATTCGAAATTGATGGTTTTGATATTTTTTGCTGGGTGAATTGATAAATTTTGTAATTTACAAAGAAAAGTGAAGACTTGCCAGTTCTGTGATGTTCGAATTATAATTGTGGAAAATTGTGTAATATCGTAATTTATAGTTGGGCGACTTGATAAACTGGGAATTTATAAATAAATTTGTAGAGGGCCTAATTTGGAAATTTCAGAATTCGAATTTGGTGTTTTTGAAATTTATTGCTGGGTGACTTGATAAATTTATAATTTATAAAGAAAAGTGAAGACTTGCCAGTTTTGTAATGTTAGAATTAACAATGTAGAAAATTTCGTAATATCGTAATTCGATCTCCGGATTGGAGGTTATATTTTATGTAAAAATAGCGATTGCGATTATTTGAAAGAAAGTACAGTCAAATCTGGCAAAGGCTCGCTTAGATTAATTCAATAGAGTAGAAACATTTCACAATGGCGTCGACCTTCATAGATCTTTGGAGTCCGAGCGTGACAGCCATTATAAAATTTCCTCTCTCTATCTCAGAGTAAGACTTAATTACTGTTTAATGAGTCATCTGAAATGGAATAAATTCGGGAAAGATTAATTTCAACGAAGTGGGAGTAAATAATAAAGTAATTTCAAGATCCATCAAATTTGACAGCTTCTACCATACTGTGGGTAATCGTGTAGTAATCGTGTATAGTAAAATAATTTCGATCTCCATTTAATCTAATATGTTCTACCATATTATGGTAAATAATTATATTATGAAATAATTTAATTATTTTAATGTTTCTCTCATAATATAATTTATACTCTGATGTTCGATATTGTATTCAAGTATTAGGTGTGGGTTTAGACAAAATGGCGACAGTTATGAAACGCCCTTCAGACCTAAGCTGTGAGTTGACATCTTCATAGATCACCTCTCTATGATTGAATAATAAGGTTTAACCTCACTCATAAGGTGTCAAACTTATTCGCGATTCTTTTGATGGTCGAAGCCATTTTTGTTAAGAGTTGGATTTTTTTAATAGTCTGAACTGGTATGTCCCGGTATATATGATCAGTTACGGACGCATTTTTGTAATGCAATCATGTGATCTGATAAGGGTAGTATGCCTAATTTGTTGTATTAGGCAAAGCCTGGTTTTTCACCCCACCATCAACGGGCTGGGTTACAGCCAAGTGCACATTAGGGGATCTACCGCTTAAGGTGGAATCCGAACCACCAGAACCTCGGTACATGTACATAGAAAAAATTCCAGAGGTACCGGCTCAGGGATCGAACTCCGAATAGATTTGAATGAGACTAACTAACCTCAAATAATTTCTATGGGCAATGTATGTACGATTCATTAATGTACGCATGAATCGGTTGAAATCCAATATGAAATGGAAGTCTTAAAAGATCACACCCAATGCGAAAAACACAATGCACACATAGCAACTTTGAGCGCGATTCTGCGACATGGAGATTTCCTCAGGTTATGTTGAACTGAGTAGGAAATGCAGATTACAATTTCAAACGAGGAATTGTTTGAAATGAGAAACACAAATAATCTAATTTGAATTTAAAAAAAACAGATTGAATAAAAATTAAAGCAATTTAAATTAAGTATTTGTTTACAAGAAATTTATTAAATTATCCTATGCAGAAATTATGATATTTACATTTACAGCTTCAGTGCCGCATTCACTCATTTGGATTCAGTGCACATGCGAATGGCTGCACGGAGTACACGTGACATAAACAAACTTCGTAATCCGCGTATGTCTATTTGCATCCCAGACGTCCCAATGTGTAGGATTTTAATGCCAGCATTTTTATTGATCTTAATTTCTAACAAATAAAACGTGAATAATAGTTTTTATGAATTTGATCTTGATATACGGTGAATGTGAAGTTTATTCATAACCTGAAGAGTGTAGCTTATTAATTCTTCACTTTCCATAATAACGACATTTTTTAAAAATAAAATTAAAGAAAAAATGGAGTTTTAATGTGTGAAATATTAAGGGCGTTTAATTTTTATAATTTGAATTTATATAATTCACGTCAAATCTTCAGTGAAAAGTAATAAAAATTGTTGACAAATATAGTCACTCTTTCAAAATTTGTTTTCTTAAGTGGCAATTCAAGTAATTAATTTAATTAAGTAATATTTTAGTCAGTTACAAATAAATATACGCAGGTGCATGAAAATAAATAATTTTTAAAGTGTAAAAAGAGATTATGAAGGTTTTATTAATGTGAGACCCTAAATGTTCTGCCTGTTGTACTTCGGTATCCTCAACGTTGAACTGCCATCAATCAGGGATTCTCGAACCGGAGAATCTAATCCAGAAGTTAGTAAAGCCGATATAATTTATAAATATAAATAGAAAATTGCTTAAAAATATAAGTCCTGATAAACTTTGTTCAGTTACTATTCACCAAATTAAAAAAGTAAATTACGTAGAGAATTGATCAATTACACCTAGGAGAAAAAATTCAACTGCAAATCCATATGGAATACCCCATGGAAAACCACGTAGGACACTAAGTTGGTTAAGGAATTCCACGCGGAATTTTGCATGGGGTTATGCGTAGAATTTACTTGGAACTCTACGTAGAATTTCAAGTAAAACCACCTCTAGAATTATGGAATAAGACATAGTAATATAGTATATGGGGTACTCAAAATAAAAAAATGCCATCATTTTGATTTCATATTTGCGTATCTATTACGGTTTACGAGATATCTCCAATTGAAAATTATGTTAAACGTTCCATATGGAACGTTTTTCTTTAACGCTCCATATTCCATATTGAATTTCCAAATGGATTGTTTCAATTTACCACTCGAATTTCACGTAAAACTGCGACGTGTAATTCCACATGGACTGCTATGTGGATCTTTTCACCGGGATAGAAACTCTTTCTTAACTGAAAATGGGTGCATATAAGTTGCAATAGTGTTAGACAGTAGTATACATTAATAATAACATGAGGATCATTGTTTATTTCTTTTTTTAAATTTCTGAATATCTAGTTGCATAAATAAGTAAAAAGTGCATAAAATAGAATACGTTAGGTTGAAGCAGAAAAAAAATTACGAGAAAGGGTTCGACAAAGCACCTGAGAACATAACCTCCACGCTGAGAAAAAATGCTGAAACTATTATTAGAATCCTGATATTAAACATCGTGACGAGTGACCCATAGAAAACCTAGAAGTGCTCCAACTATTTTAATTTCCTCTATTTTTCCGTATATAATTTAGAACTAATCAGTAAATTATAAAAATTGTTTTGAAGTCAACTTTTAAATTTGCACGCGGTTCGAATCGGAAATACTTGCATGCATGAGCTTGGACATGAATTATAACAACACTTGACAGAAATGTAAAATTGTCACGTCTCTCACTATTTCATAACAGACTTGCAACAGTTTGAATTTTAAGAAACTGTGTCTTAGTGAAAGAGATTCTGAATGTACTGGACATTTGTACGGTATTTTTATTGAATACTGAGGAAAGAATACTTCAATTTGATTCAATTCTGTTCATTTATGCTTCCTCATAGTAATCACCACTATTTGTATTTTATTGCCGATTCGTATCTTATCTATACGCCTAATGTCCATTAAAGCTCTTATAATATCATTTTAATTACTCATTTAATCCTATTTAATGCTGTGATATTATTCAAAATTTGCGTACGTCTCTAGGTCTCACAATTTAACCTTTGCAATTTGCATTCATGATTTTCGCAAACCTTCTCAATATTTTACACTAAACGATTTTATTTGCGTATTTTATTGATGGTCATATTATATAGTATTCTTATCTTAAATTTACTTACTCGGCATTTACGGTACTGATATATATATATATATATATATATATATAATTTTAAAAAACAGGTTAAACAAACACCACACGGTCCCACTGGGAGCAAATGCCACCTATGAACATGAAAGTGGCTCCTTCTAAAACCACGGTTCCTTTAGAATCGAAACGGAGGGCCTATCACAAAGCCACCGGACGCGTCCTCAAGTTGCGGATAGAGGGTCTCTGTACCAAGTGTTTCTGCTGAATATGGTAACAATATTTATTAAGTAGTCGCGCACAATTATCCAGGGATGGTTCGGAAGGAAAGCCCCCCAAGCTGAGGCGTAGCAGCCGTGCCGAAAACTGAATGGCACCTGGGTGAGGTGTGTTACGATAGTGATTCTGGGTTGCTGGGCAACCTCCTAGAGTATGCGACCTTATCCTTACATACGGAGCTCTACAAGAATGGACGAATGCCTTCCTAGCTGCTCACGGGGACAACAATGACACCACCAAACCCAGTTGTAGGTGACGTTCAAAACGATCAAACGTGCAGAGTACCCGTCAATGGGTCCATATACAGTGCCATCACCCTAGGATTCGGGGTGCTTAAAATAATTTGGATGGAAATACGACGACGACCGGCGACTTGTCCAACGCAGGGAATTACAAGCCAATAACTTGTTTGAACATGCTGTATAAGATCTTTGCAGCTGTCCTAAACGGCAGGATTGTTCGAAAAATTGAGCCTGCGTGGAGAGAGATGTGCGAACAACGTATCTCGAAAAAAGGTGTAGCAGGCTGCCGAGAGAACCTGCTAATTGACATGTGCGTCTGCGAAGACGTAGCAGTCCATCAGCGCGGCATGTCAATGGCCTGGACTGACTACCGGAAAGCTTTCGATTCAACCTCTCATAGACTTATCATCTGTCTGTTGGAAAACTTGAAGGTTCATCCACACATAGTGAGATGCATAGAGAGATTGATGACCCTTTAGAAAACTAGATTTACTATCTCATCTGGAAATTATCATGTGACAAACCAACAGCGTCACCAACTTCTGTCAAGTATCTCTCGCACTACGAAATCTCCCGGGTACCTGTGCGGTGACACTTATCATCGCAAGCATAAGGTCACTCATGTATTTTATATGGATGATCTAAAGATTTATGCTTCTAGTGCACGGCAGATTCAGAGTGCTTTAAAAGTCGTCGAGAGGTACACAAGAGAGATTGGTATAAACTTGAGATTGGACAAGTGTGCCAAGATTAATCTGAAGCAAGGACGAATTACTAAGGTTAACGGGGACCCTGAGATTGTGGATATGAGTTCTATTATACAGCTTGACATTGGAAATACCTATACATACCTAGCCGTGTCCCAGTTCTACTCTACTCGTTTGAAGTAATTCCATGGACGAAGCACGAGCTTGCGGCCCTCAATATCGCCACGCGTAAGATCATGCATATGCAGAAAAGCTTGCATATCAATTTATCCGTTCCGCGACTGTACATCCCAGCCATCAAGGTCGGCGCGGACTTCTAAATCTGCAATGTCCTTAAAACCGAATTATCCTAGGTACATCTTACATCGTCGCAAATGGAAAGAATCCTCTCCTAAAAATGGTCAGGAAACACGAGGTGATCCCTTATGAAAATATATGACAGGAAAAAAATGTCAGGCCTGTCATTTTTTTCCTGTCGTTTTTTCGCGACCACAGGAAAACGACAGGAAGAACGACAGCCGAAAATGACTGGCCCTAATGGGCCATAATTTATAATAATATCGTCTGAGCATTATAAAGTATCGACGACCTGCCGATTTATTAGTGAACTATTCGATCTTTCCTGTAAAGCATAAACAATCATTAGCAAAAGAAAACCATTATGGGAATTTTCATGATGAAACACCTTTGTGTAGCCAGTGTCCAATTCCGAATTCTCTTCCAACACATCAATTGTGGAATGTGTTCGATTTGCCATTTTAAAGCCTTCTTATCCTTACAAAGCGCTAAAGTTGAGTACCAAGGCAACAATTTCGGACTATTTTCCACTTTCTTCATTCCCTTGACAAGTTCAGTGCGTGCTACCAATTCCATGATCCAACAAAGAATGGTCTTGTCACGCACAACCTACGGACCATTTGATTGGTTCCCTTTTTTTAGATTAAGGGAATGAACAAAGTTGAAAATAGTCCGAAATTGGTGCCGTGGTACTCAATTTGAGCGCTTTGTAAGGATAAGACAGCTTTAAAATGGCAAATCGAACACATTTCACAATTGATGTGTTGGAAGAGAATTCGGAATTGGACACAGGCTACACAAAGGTGTTTCATCATGAAAATTCCCATAATGGTTTTCTTTTGCTAATGATTGTATGCTTTACAGGAAAGTTCAAATAGTTCACTAATAAATCGGCAAGTCGTCGGTCCGTTATAATGTTCAGACGATATTATTATAAATTATGGACAATTAGGGCCAGTCATTTTCGGCTGCCGTTTTTCCTGTCGTTTTCCTGTGGTCGCGAAAAAATGACAGGTAAAAAATGACAGGAAAAAAATGACAGGCCTGACATTTTTTTCCTGTGATATATTTTCATAAGGGATTGGAAAGTTCCTTTACAAAGCCGCGAAGCAGGCAGCCGAGACCCTTGGCTCCTCGACAAGAAAATGCACGGAAACTTTTACAGAAATGTAGAAGATCAGCCCTTATCGAAGGAGCTGACTTTTGCTTTCCTCAGATCATCCGGACTTAATTCAGGCAGAGAGGGTTTCATTTTCGTGTTCTAAGACGGTATAATATCCACCTTAGTATACCGTAGTTGTATTTTACGTCAAGAAGTTCCAAGTTCCCACTCCCGCGGGAACGATGTATCTCTATAGGCACAATGCGGCCTTAAAAGTGCTTTACTACAATCTTTTCTGGAACTACGACTTTCGGGCAGGAGTCTCCCATGCACACTCGAGGCCTGCCATCGTTCTCCAGGACTTCGAGAAACGAACTATATTCGTGCTCGAATTCTCAGCTCAGGACGATTACAACATCACTGCCAAGGAGAAGAAAAAGGAGGAGAGTTATCAAGATCTTAAAAGGAAGCTGCTGTGACTGTACCCAAAAGATTCTGTTAAAATAATTGTCCTTGTGATCGGTGCTCTCGGAGGTGCGAAACATCACTGGTTCGTAACCTCAAAGCCGTACGCGCAAGGGTTTGGCCAGCCTTTGGATGTGATTTCGTCGTGCCCCGTAGCCACCTATCTCACGGTCGTGAGACGTGGCCATAGGTGTGATTTACCGCGTTTCTGCTGGGATACCAATAAATTTGTCATTGTTTAATCGGTATTAACAATATTGCATATGAAATAACTTTCATTTTTAAAATATAACCTATAAATCTGCAGTATTAGGGACGCAGTAATAGGTAGGGGAATGTAGTAAGGGTCGGGACGGGTTTTGTTTTTGGCCCATAACTTTTTCCATGATAATATTTTTCATCTTTCATAACACCGTTTTGAAGATCTATTAAATAGCTTACTTGTTGTGAAAAAAACCTATATAATTATGACGCAAAACAAAATAACAGCCGTTTTTCTGAATGTCTTCCCATCTGCCAAAAAAATGTTGTAGTGTAGGTTGGCACACCTTTTAAAACATAGAAAATAAATTTAAAAAAATGAAACGCCCCAGTTACTTAAAAGTTACTCCAAAGACGATTTTCAGTGAAAAAAATAGTGTACGAGTGTCAAAAAACGTGTCCCAACCTATACGGTACACGTGTCGCAACCTATACATTTTACGGCATTTCCGCATTGTTGGGAAAAAATGATCTGCACCATATGCAAAATCCTCTTCACATATACCAATTCATTTAATTCATAACACACTGAACTCATTTACCTTGCAATTTTGATGAAAAATATTCAGTTAACGGGGGTTGAATAATGTCAACACGATAATTTCTCTACTACTTGTGAACACACTGTTTTGAGCAGCTGCAAGAGGTATGCACCATCTCCTCGAGTTAACGTAAAAAGTGAGTTACTATTGATACTAATATGACATAGTAATAACACGTGGCACCAGTGCAAAGAAATTGAGAAAACGCGCTGTCCCAACCTGTACGATACTCCCCTACAGATCTTTGTTATTTTATTTTAAGATATAAATTAAACATCAAGCCAATTTTGTATTATCTCATCTTTTTTCAAATAATAAAATTATTGTTAATGAGTAAACCCGCTTGAATCATCTTTTTACTTTTTATACGTTTGCAGGAATACGTACAGTTTTTGTTCATCCGCAGTAATACCTACAAATATACGTTTTATCCAAATGTTAAATATTTGTTATATTTCCTTATATTTTGGTATTTATTACCGTTTTTTATGTACAAAATACGTCCTACTTTAGAGTGAAACCAGTGTTTCCAGATGTCTGAGGTTCTTTCCCCCTAGATCTAGTCTTATTTCCCACTAAAAATAAAATCCCCCCAGATTTTGTCTCATTTCCCACTAAAAAAAAAAATCTCCCTGAATTTAAAAATGTATTTTGACAGTAAAATTAAATTACGTACAAGAGTAACTTCGATTTATTAAAATTAAAAACACAATTTTTGTGTTATGAAAACATTTTGTCATTGAATTAAATAGCTTTCGAAAATTGAAAGCAAGGTCCAAATATCCTGATGGTGAAAAATAATTTTTTTCTAGTTCATTAAAAAAATAAAGTTTCGTCCCGTGTAATTGGTATTATTGCTTGGTCCTCGGTCTGCAGACATCTTATATTTCTACACTTTCAAAATAGACACTTTCATTCGAATTTAAAACGTTAGACGTAATTTCCACAAAGCTTCTTCTTTTTCTTCTGAACAGACACAAACTCAATCAGGAGTTCGTCGTAAACGTGAATGGCTTACCAAAGAAGACTTTATAGTATAAACTATCGAGAGTCCAATCACGAACTATGAATTCGTATGCGTTTAGCAAGCAGAAATGATTGGCTACACACGTAGTATCTATGCATACCTTCCAATAAAAAACGCAGAACACGCGTAGACCAATACTACTCCCTAAAATCCCCACTGAAGGCCTAAAAACCCCCTAAATCTAGTGGGAAACCCCCTGATCTGGTAACACTTGAGTGAAACAACAACATATTGTTATTTCATTACACATTAAAAATAATAGCTAAATAAAGTGAGACTAACGCTGGATACTGCAGTAATTGGGACAGTTACCCCATCCGAAATGTGCCAAACATGTGAAACATACCAATGAATATTAAAAATGACTAATTAATAAATAGAGAATGTACTAACCTATTTCTTCTCCATCAAATAATCTTGATACTTAGATATAAATATTATTTAGAGCAGTGATGTATGAGCACAAAGGTGGTCCAAATTTATACCCGTAAAAATAGAAAAAAGAAGTACTTATTATAAACTTTTTGTGAACTAAAGTAGTCTCCCCTTAAGGAATTTTTAAGAAATAATTTTCACCCAATAACGTTCAATTTTAACCCTTCCAATTCCCTTTTATTGTGTAATATTACTTTTTAACAAATAAATCGTCGAAAGTCGGGAAAATATTATTGGAACGGTTTGAAACTTTGATACACACATAAAATATACCCTAGCAATGCCTAAGAAATGGAGAAAAAACTTAAAATCGCCTATTGTTTCATAATATTAATTTGCAAATTGAGACAGATCGGTAACCCCGTTTTTTCAGTTTTACTGACAAAAAGAATCGAGGGAACTTTAAAGTTGAAACAACTTCCAGTGAGACATTTGTTTCTTACTATTTAAGGGAGATTTTTAGACATTTTCAGATCGATTCATTGAAAATTGGCGAAAATATCCATTTTACAGGAAAGCATGCGGCGCCGCCAACGATAGCTCTTTGAGCACTCAACACCATCGGGCAGCGTGCTCGTCTTGGCGGCGTCACATGCTTTCTTGTGAAATGCATATTTCCGCCACTTTTTAATGAATCGATCTGAAAATGTCTAGAAATCTTCCTTCAATAATGAGGAACAAAAGTCTCACTGGAAGTTGTTTTAACTCTAGATACTTTTTGTCACTGAAATTGAAAACACGGTTTACTGATCCATCTCGATTTGCAATTAAATATTATTAAACAATAGGCTATTTTCAATTTTTTCTTCAGTTTGTAGGCATACGATGATTTATTTCTTAAAAACTAATTGAATTTCGGACATTTTTTCAGTTTTTCATGCTTATTATTAAAAATATTCATCCGACGGAAAAACTGACAATGAAAAAAAGTTCCGCCTCGTCATTCTCGTTTGGACAATAATTCCACCCTATCACGAGCGCTGGGCGAGTTTCTCGATCCAGACCCTCAATTAGTAATTACAGATAACAAATATCGTGCATAATATTTCTCTGTTTTTTAATTCAAATATTTCAAACATAATTTTATTATTAATATTTCATTCAATACGCCACATTTTGAACGAAAAATATTTTCATTGTTCGTAATTATTAAAAACTCCACTAAAAAAGTCAGGTTGGCCAACCGAAAATGATTAAAAATTAATCTCGTAAAGAGAAAGAGACATGTGAAAACGGACAACATTTTCAGATTCACCTTTAGAGTTATTTAGGATAGAAGTATTAATAATTAAATATCAGTAAACAGACAATATTAAATAAATAAATATTAAAAAAATTATCAGTAAAAGACAAAAAGACAATAATATATAAACAACCTGGGAAATAAAAATGGGATTAGTGTTTACGGCATTATTTTCTTGGAACCCTAATAAAATGATCATCCTTCGAACCTAAGTTCTAACGATTTCTGAACATTTTCTCACGCATTCTGACTTTTTCTGAATATTTCTGTCAAGAAACTCAACAAAAGTGGATAGAAATGGTCAAACGTCCTGACATTTTTTCTGATGATTCCTGGCTTTTTTTAGTAGAGCTTAAAATAAAATGTATTAATTGCTCAGGTCTCAAACATTTTAAGTATTATAATAACTTTAATTTCTTATTAATTTTAACTACTCATTACTTACACAATGCTAATAGGAAACCTTATTTGGTATACTATTTAAAATGTTAAATTCACTGTAGCACATAGTCATAGTATAATTTATTTCAATACATATTAATTAAATACAGTAGACTTTGGATTGTAGCACGGGTTTGGTTCTGATTTTGGCTCGGATTGAAATTCACCGAAACGTAAACATCAGGGCCGTATCGTCATGTTGGGCAACGTGACGCAGTTACAGCTAGGCCGTTGGAATACTGCGCTTTATCGCTATGCTACTGTTTTGTCATGCATGAGTGACCACGGCACATCCTCCCGCCGCTCGTCTCATCAACAGCCGCCGCTGCGGTTTAATTCTTGGAACGTCCGAATCGAAATCGCTACAATCCAAAGTCTAGTGTATCTTTTAAAAATATTACTTAAACATTTGAGTATTATATAATATTTTAATTATGTGAATGATATGAATACTAATAAATAAAATGTTTGTTTTTTTTCATTATATTTTATTTTGCGGAAATATAATTTATTCCAAGCCCAGTGGGAGGAAGAAAGGCCGTGAAGGAATAGGCGCCAGTCGAAGGAGAAGTACGACCAACATTTATTAGGGGCTGTTTAACCTAGTCTTTTGGCTGACACTGACAGCCAAGTCAGCTAATGGCTCAAATCTGGTGAGCGCTGCCCGAAAGAAGTCTCTACATGGAGACTCTGATATCGTAAAACGCGACCGTTTTGTAAATTGGCCAACTGTCCAGTCATTTACGCTAAGAGAAAAATGTCCCTAGGCGTTCTAAAAGCTGATTGCTAGAATTCAGATCGTGCGGAGTAACCAGGCTCGGCGCTATTTTTTTTTAGATATCACAAAGTTGCTGGAATCTTTGCTGGGGAGTATTTATGAATTTGATGTTTTACAAATTAAATTGTTAGTTGTAAACGTACTTTTAGAGTATTTTGCAGTTTAGTTAGAGGTTATGTCCAAAAAACATCAAACTCGTAAGACCTGCAGTGACAACTGGCGCCACCGTGATCATATAGGCAACTATTTTCGAAATTTATATTCAAATTTTTTTAAATTATTTTTCGCGCTGATTATATCGCATTGAACGCGACTTATTCGACTATTGTTAAATTTTCGTATTGTGGCATTTAACGAATTTCTTCGCAGCAGATTAAAAATAATCGTCTCAGTCCATTTTCAAACACAGACAATTTTTGTGCGTGTCGCAAAAGACGAATTCTTTATTTTTTGTACCAAGGAGGTTGCAAATTTGTTTGTGGAAAGAAAATATCACCCTAAAATTGGATTAAACATAAATTGTAGGCCCAGCAGCGACAGACAATTAAAAATGACACATTTCTTGTTATCACAAGATAAAAAATATATGTATTGGAATTTAAGGATAGAGCAAAGTTGAAAGTATCACCCCTGCATTTTGTACACTGTACAATAAAAATCGGGTGAGGTAACCTCCAGGACAACCTCGGAACTTAGGCAGAGCCCATTTTACCATAGCTTCCCCTCATAAAAACCCAAAATCGGCCATCTCTACCCTAACTCACAAAG
>CAKNWW010264828.1:0-13435 GCA_932074435.1 Andricus kollari | reverse complement strand
CGACCTCTCAGAGTATGCAGCCTTATCCTTACACGCGGGGCTCTACAAGGATGGACGAATCCTTTCCCTAGCTGCTCTTGGGAACAACAATGACACCACCAAAACACCAAAAAGTTTTAGATGCGGTTCACAACAATCGAACGCGACGAGCACCCGACAATGGGTCGGCAAACAATGCCGATAATCCTAGAGTTCGGGGTGCTGAAAATAATTGAGGTGGTAACACGACGACGAACCGGCGAAACGCACACATTGAGTGGACGAATCAACTCAAGGATGACTTGCTAAACTGCTACGAGATCAGCATTCTCCCTGCTCACCGAGGCTTTATGGCGCGTATTCACACTCTGTGGTGTCAGAAACACCACGAGCGTCAGCATGTTTCGATTTAATCATTGCGAAATCAACTTTCCTACCTCCGGAAAAATGGATATGTACGCGGAGCGCTTCCCCAACTGCTGCTTGATCAATCTGCAGCCGAAGATGAGGAAGCGAAATTAAAACCAACCACGGAAAGCAGGCACCTTCTGAGAAATGATCACGATTTCAGGACAAGAAGGAACATTAACATGCAAGTTCCTCCTAAGCCCCAAGATCTGGCTGAAATGGATGCCTGTCTTCCTGGACAAATCTCGCAAGAGTCCTACCTCTGGACTACCAATTATTCAGTTTATGATGCTGCAAGAGCTTTGGCTGATTCGAATTGAAGGCTCAAACCGACGATGGATCAAAAGACCAAAAGACGCTTGCATCAACTGAACAAGAAGATTGGATGGGCAAGACAGAATGCGTCCCGTGTTCAATGTATGATTGACTACATAACATCTGGTAGAGACTTTTTGGATAGAGGTATACAAGATCCCGAAAACACTAAATTTCAAAAAAGATACTGACAATATCATCCGCCTCAAGGAGTTTTGCGACAACCTCATAAAATCTGAGGAGGAATGTCCATCAATCACTGCCGAAGAGGTGAAAAAAGCACTTAGAGGCACGAAGAACTTCTGGTGGAAGAAGTTTACTTCTACACACCAACATTTGCACCGCATATTCACCTCATATTTGAAGTCGGAGACGCCCATTCCGCAGTGGCTGGTGTTAAGACGCACTATACTCTTACCGAAAAAAGGCAACTTGTTTAACCCAGAGAATTACAGGGCAATGACTTGTTTGAACACACTGTATAAGACCTTTACAGGTGTTCTAAAAAACAGGATTGTTCGACGAATTGAGCCGGTGTGGCGTGAGATTTACGAACAACGTGGCTTGAAAAAAGGTGTAGCAGGGTGCCGAGAGAACCTGCTAATCGGAAAGTTTTCGATTCAACCTCTCATAGACTTATCATCTGTTTGCTGGGAAGCTTGAAGGTGCATCCACACATATTGATGCCTGTTTGGCAAAATATATTTACTATCTCACCTGGAAATTATCGTGTGACAACGAACAACGTCACCTTTCAGAGGGGCGTCTTTCAGGGCGGTACCATGAGCGCGAGCATGAGGTCACTCGTGTATTTATTTGGATGACCTGAAGATCTATGCCTCTGGTAAAAGAAAACTTCAAACTGCCATAAATATCATCAAGAAGTACACAGGAGAGATTGGGATGGACTTTAAATTGGATAAATGTGCCAAAATTCATCTGAAGAGAGGAAAGATTATTGGCGTTCCCAAGGACCCTGACCTTGTGGATATAAGTGTTATTAGACATGTTAACACTGGAGAGACCTATACATACCCGGGCGTGCCTCGAAGCCGCATTTAGGACGTAACATCAGTGTAGGAGTCTCTTCGAAGCAGATACAAGCATCTTCTTCGACAGATTTGGTCTTCCAATCTGTAGGCGTTGAACAAGGTATCTGCGACTAACATACTTGCCGTCCCGGTTCTTCTCTACTCTTTTGTGGTGGTTCAATGGACGAAGAACGAGCTTATGGCTCTTGATATCACCACACGTAAGATCATGCATATGTATAAAAGCTTGCATATCAATTCGTCAGTTCCGCGATTATACATTTCACGCCATCAAGGCGGACGCTGACTTCTGAATCTCCGAGATCCTCTCCTAAAAATGGTCAGGAACCACGAGATGATTAATGAAGGAGAATTCCTTTACAAAGCCGACACCCTTGGCCTGAATTTTAACATTAGAAGTGAGGAAAGTGCATTACTCCATCTAGACGCTTCACTTCTAAAAATCAAAGTGAAGAAAGGAGAGGATGAAAAATTTCACCAACATCTACTTGACAAGAAAATGCACGGAAACGTTCACAGAAGTGTAGAAAACCAGTCCGTGTCGAAGGAGCAAACTTTTGCTTTCCTTGCATAATCAGGGCCTAATTCAGGTACAGAGGGTTTTATTTTTGCATGCCAGTACGGTGTCATTTCCACCTTAGCATACCGTGATCGCATTTTATGTCCAGAAGTTTCCAACGATAGGTAGAGAGTGTCATGCACACGCTGAGTACCTAGAACACATACTATCGGGTTGTGCCACCCACGCAGGAACGGCGTGTATCTACAGACATAATGCGGTCCTAATATTGCTTTGTTACCATCTTTGTCGCTCTTACGGTGTTGGCCGTGACCCTGCCCTGCCGAACGCTCTAAGGCCTGACACTGTTCTCCAAGACTCGCACTCGGAGATGCGAAACTATCACTGGTTCGTAACTTTAAATCCATACCCGCGTCCCAAAAATATGCCAAGGAACTTGCGAGATGGATGCAGAAAACTGCTATCCTTGGGTCGCTTCGTGTCCTCCAAACGCACGAGGGTTTCGCCGGCGTGTCGTTGTGATTTCGTCATTTCCTGTGACCGCCCATCTCACGGTTGCGAGACGTGGCCATAAGTGTGATTCACCGCGGTTCTACTGGGAGCCAGTGTCATTTTTAGATGGCAGTTTCTCTCAGTGGGACCCTGTGGTGGTTGTTTAACCTTGTTTTTTAATTATATATGGTTAAAAGTTTGTCATCAGGACAACCGCGGGATTTCACCGGGAGCGGGTGCCATTCTACAAAATTGCACACGCTCTCGGCGAAATCGTGGAATCGTTTCAGCTGTAACCATGTCTCACGACCGTGATATAGGTGATTACAGTCTGCGATGGACTCAATACGACGATCCAGCAATTGGCACCTCCAAGAGGACCGATGATGAGGGCGACTAGCTGAACAGAATATTCTGGGTATAACCGTCGCTACGCCCTTATATGGTCTTTATATATACTTTTCTTCTCATTCTCCTTGGCTGTGATGTTTTTGTCAGCTGGTGCCGAAAATTCGATCACTAACATGGTTCGTTTGTCGAAGTCAAGGAGTACTATGTCAGGCCTCGAGTGCGCAACAGAGACAATTGTCGAGAAAATGAAGTTCCATTATATTCGGCGCTTCTCATTTTCGATAAGTGACTCTATTTCCCTAGGAGCATTTGGCGGAGTAGTATCAGGGCCAAAGCCGAACAAGTGACTGAGATGGTAATAAAGCATTCTTGGTGCGGCATTGTGAATTTAGATGTACGTCGTTCCCGCATGAGTTGGACAACTACAGCTATATTCGGGAATGTATTAGTTCAAAATGTGGCGACGGAATGCTAAAGTGGAAATGACACCGTCTTGATACGCCAAAATGAAACACTTTGTGCCCGACTTCAATCCTGGTGATTTAAGCTAAGCAAAAGTTAGCTCATTCGACATTGACTAATCCTTCACATCTCTGTGGATGATGCCGTGCATCCTGTTGTTGAGTAGCTGTTCGTGGAATATTTTCTTCTGTGCTTTTTTGATCAGGGTCTTCAGGAGCGAGTACTCGATATGGGTAATGTTTGATGCATTTTGCTCACCCCTGATATTGAAGTCAAGGCCAAATGATTCAGCAGCCTCCTCTACTGCTTTGTACAGAAACGATCCTTTGCCTACTTCTTCCTGTTTCCTGTCCATTTTCAGAAGAGAGACTCGTCTATTTGCGACTATATGTGTCGCAAGTCGCGGAACAGACGACTTAAGGTGCATGCTTTTGTTCATGTGCATAATCTTTCGTGAACCGATATCGAAGGATTTAAACTCGTACTTCGTCTGTGGAACCACTCTAAATGAATAGAGTATTGCCGGGCAGGCAAGCATCCGGCCCGGTTGTTTCGTAAATTTCGATGCGGATATTATGTTCTTCGCTGACAGTTCGGAGGGCTAAATCTGTTAGATGAGACTTTTTTATCTGCATCGGAGGGTATTCTTTATAGATGATTCGTCCTGAATGCGGCTCTGTAGCGCGAACAGGTATGTATAGGACTCTTCAACGCCAAGGTGACGTATAGTGCTTCAATCGACGAGCGCAGCGTGTTCTAGCATGGATTTTGAGATCATCCATGTAAAATACATTAGTGACCTGATTTCGATATCCGGGTTTGCCACAGAAGCACCCTTAGGAATGGCGAAATGCGAGAGATGATGGCAATAATGCGAGCCAAAAGAACAGAGAGCTCAAGGTGTCAAACTGAAAGACGCCTCTCTGACAGGTGACGTTCTTAATTGTTACACGATGTTCTCCAGATAATATAGTAAATCTGGTTGTCTAACGGGGGATCAATCACTCTATACACATTATTATTTGTGGGTAAACCTTCAAGCTTTCCGAAAGACAGTTGATAAGTCTATGAAAGGTTGAATCGAAGTCTTTCAGTTTGTCAATCTAGGTCATCGATAGGCAGCACTGGTAGAATGCTGCATATTTGCAGACGCATCTATTGATAAGCAGGTTTTCCCGACATCCTGCAACATCTTTATTTCAGCCCTGTTGTTCGTACATCTCTCACCACACAGGTCCGACTGTCTGCAAAATCCTATCATTTAGGGCAGCTGTGAAGATCTTATACAGCGTGATAAGATAAGTTATCAACCTGTAATTCTTAGGGTCAGACAAATTTCCCATCTTCGAAGGTGCACTGTGCGCCTTTCCACCAACCACTCCGGTTATGAGGGCACTGCAAAGGTCCTTATAGATGTTTATGTCCTTGTTGTCTTCTTCCAGTGGATGGTGGACTTCGTAGACTTCTCTCCAAAATGCTTGGACCTCCTCTGGTTTAGGCAGGTGGTCGACAGTAACTGCAGCATCTTGGAAGAGTCGATTTGGGTCAGAGAAAAACTGTTCATTTTCTCTGACTCACCTCTTCCTCCGCTGTAGACCTCTCCTAGTCAGATGTTATGTAGTCAATTAGACACTGAATGCGGGACGCATACTGTTTTGTCCAGCCTATCTTTGTGCTGAGTTGATGCATGCGTCTTTTGGTCTCATGATCCGCCGTTGGTTTTTTTTTACGGTTTGAATCCGCCGAGGTTCTCGCTGCATCATATATACTACAAATGCTGGTCCTGAGGTCGGACTTTGGAAAAATCTCCACGAAGCGCATCATCTAGTTCAGCCAGATCTTTGGGCTTTAGAGAAACCTGGATGTTGATGTTTCTCCTGGTCCTGAAGCATCGCCCTTCCTCTATTGGATGCCTGCTTGCGGTTGATATCAGTGTCGCATCTCTTTCTCTTTTGCCGGCTTGTTCTGGCTACGGTTGAGGAGGCGTACCCGTTATATATCCTCATTTCCGCAGGTCATCGGCACGCTTTCGCAGCAGTTGGTGCGAAACGTACGAAAGCTCGGTACGTTTCTCGCACCATGGGGCATACAGTCGCACCATCTAACCTTTCCGCTCAGGGGCCATACTGGTATCGCAGCACTCTAGTTGCGCGTTCAGTTGTTTTTAATAGGTCTTACAACTATGTTTGGTATTATTGTTGTTCCCACGAGCAGCTAGGGAAAGGTTTAGACCGCTCTCGCAGAGCCCCGTATGCGGGGGTAAGATATATACTCTGGGAGATCGTCCGGTATGCCAGAGGCATCAGTTGAGACACCACTCCGTGGTACCATGTAGCCTTCGGCAAGGTTGCTTGCTCCTTGAATTGAAGGTTTTTCCTTCGGGACCATCCCTGGACCATTGTCTGCGACTACTTATTTCGTTTGTAGCCATATTCAGCAGTAACCCTCGGTACAGGCACCCTCTATCCGCAACCCGATTAAACAACCACCGCAGGTCATACTGGGAGCAAAGGATATGTAGGAAAATAACACTGGCTCCCAGTAGAACCACGGTAAATCACACATATGGCCACGTCTCTCAACCGTGAGATTGGTGGCCATATTCAGGACGAAATCACAACGACAGGTGGGCGAAACCATCGTGTGTTTGAGGACATGGAGCATGAGTCTATGTGCTGACAGGGCCTTGTATGAGACTATTCCCTACTCTTATATACAGCGCATAGTCTCATACAATGCGCTGACAGCAGATAGACTGATATTGAATGGAGGCGTTGCTATATAAGTAAAAAAGTGGCTGAAAACCCACCGCAGGGTCCCCTGGAAGCGACTGACATCGAGGAAAATGACACTGGTTCCCAGTAGAACTGCGGTAAATCACACCTATGGCCACACGGCACGACCGTGAGATACGTGACCACAGGGAACGAGGGAATTACAATGACGGCCCGGCGAAACTCGTGTATTTTGAATATTTTTTGCTCACTTTGCCACACTGTGCGAAGATCTATCAAAAGCCTCGTGGATTCTCTCCGCAGGTTTCTTGGCATTTTGTTGCGATAGTTCTCGTTGATTTCGATAAATGAATTAAGTTCGTTAACACTAGAAGTACCGGGCGGGGTCAATTGACCCCTTTCGATTTTTGAAGTGGTAAATCGCCGCAGTGGTTGTATGCAGAGAGATGGCGTTTTGTGACTTTTAATTAATTATAAATAGGAGTATTTGACCATTTTTTCGGAAATATTGGATGCGCACTATAAAAAAAATTGACTTTTTATAGTCCGTTACCGGCAGGGGTCAATTGACCCCTATAGCGTTTTGGCTGGCATTTCATTACTTTTTTCCACTTCTGCACATCAGGTCTGATTTATATCGCTTCTATAACGTGTGTGTGATATTTCTAATCCTCAAAAATATTACTGCTCTTCTATTTAACAAGGAAGTAGATGATGTACTGCCTGCTGAAGTTTGCATTTATGGTCGGTTCTTCTTCTACTCTGCTTTAAAACATTTTCGGACTATCAGTTTTACTACGGGTGTATAACATTCTACGTTTATAGTAAAGCGCTAGGAATAACCACATTTCGACTGTCCCGAAGAATAATTCACTAACCAATTTTTCCGAAAACAGAGCGTATCAACTGTATTATTGCGTCGCTAGCGTGTCGCATCTCGATTTAAAAATACATAGAGATACGACACTCTAGGGAAGTAAAATATAGTTGATACACTCTGTATATGGAAAACTTTGTTAGTGACTTATTTTTCTGGACAGTCGATTTGCAGTAAGTTGAAATGTACGGCGTCTACTCGGAACGGGGAGTACAGCGGCACCACACGATTTAGCTTGCTGTTGCAGTAGCACCAGATGCGACGTCGGTAGGACTACGCTGGGGTAGACATTTTCCCTTCTTTTTTGTACTTTTTTAGGACTCACTACTCTTCTCGACTTGAATTAACGGTGTAAGATGAATATAGCATACTTCTATCATTAGCTTTTGACGGCAGAAACTGTTTAAAATCATTATTTGACACCCAACGCAGGTAGGGGTCAATTGACCCCTCGTGGTAACCAAAGGTGGCAGAAAATCCCGGTACTTCTAGTGTTAACAGATTCTCGTCACGAGGAAACATCATAACAGTCAAGAGGAAAAGGAAGGAAGAGAGTTATAAAGAGATTATAAGGACGAGGATCTGCTCTACTACGTTCTTGCTTTCTCCGAAATGAAAATTCTGTATTTTTTGCGACTAGAGGATCAAGTCAGACTGAAAAAAACTATGCAGTAATAGAAAAAGAACTACTGTCTATTGTCTTTTCTACTAATAAATGTCATAAATTTATTTATGGGCGTAAAGTAATTGTATTAACTGGTCACAAAAAGCCTGTAAATTTGTTGAATACTCGATAAGAAGTGAATTGACATAAATTAAAATGTTTTGAAATATGGTCAAGTTGGCAACGTTTTAAATCCAAATGAATGTCGTTTTCTGCCGTTAACGTTTTAATGCACATGATCTATAACTATTTTCGTCTCATTGCAATCCTGTTTAATCTCATGATAATTTCTGTCAATAAATTAATACATTTTAATCCTGTTGAAGTGGGTAGAAACTAAAGGCAAGCTAATCCAATTTAATTATGTGAGGCGAAGGCGAATGTTGACGTCAATTTAATTCCTTCCGTAAGGTATAATTTTCAACTTTTTAATCCAGAGCAATTCTATTTGTCTCAAAGTGCACACAAATCAATCTCGAGTAATTCCTCCTACGACCATCTTCAGCGAATGAAAATGAAAATTTTCAGGTATGGCATAACTGCAAAATATGTCCCAGGTAAACTCATGCATGTTGCATACTTACTGTCAAGATCATACTTACAAGAAAAAACATACGATAATAGTCGGATTTCAGAAGTATTACATTCAATAAGTACTAGTTTGAATTTAAATGTCAGATAAAAAGAAAAAGAAAATTCAAGAAGCTACAGAGTCATATCTCATTTTAAAACAAAGTAGAACCTCACACGCGCGCTGAGCGCCCATCCAATTAATTTGCATCCAATTGTTTTATTTGGAAATGAAGTTCAATAAAATACCATGCAATTAATTTTTACTTTTTTCTACATAGTAAATGATCTCGACTTAAGGAGAGTCCAGATGTCAAGGTAATAATAATAACTGTTATATGTTCGTTTGAGTGCTAAATCACAGTAAAATATACGGAAAAATATATAGCAAGATAAAAATTATTCCAGAAAATCTTGAGAAAGCAAAATATAATTAAATTAAATATATAGTGCAATATATTTTCTTATAAAAATTAATTTGTTTGAAATGTTTAAGTGCTTTTGATCTTAATATTATAGTTCATATAGAAAAGTTGTACTTATTATTAGACATTAAACAAATTGAGTCTATTCTTTGAAAAATGGCGAAACTCTTCATTTGCTCATGAAAATTGTTTAAATAATTAATAAATCTTGGAAATTTGCAAAGGATAATAGAAAAAAGTAATTGAAAGATATTCTTATTTCATTCTGTAAAAATTGACCCTATTCGTTGAAAAATAGCCAAACTCTGAATTTGTTTGTAAAAGTTGTTTAAATAATGATTAACTCTTGTAAATTTACAAAATAATATAGAAAAGAGTCATCGGAAAGACAATCTTAGTTGACTCCGTAAACAAATTGTGTCTATTCCTTGGAAAATAGTCAAACTCTGAATATGTCTATGAAAATTTTTTAAATAATTAATCATTATTGTAAATATGCAAAGTAATGTACGAAGCACTTATTGGAAATACATTCTTAGTTGACTCCGTAAACAAATTGATCCTATTCGTTTAAAAATAGCTTAAATCTCAATTTGTTTATAAAATTTGTTTGAATAATTAATAATACTTCGGAATGTACAAAGTATCTCAGATAAATGTCATAGGAAAGATATTCATAGTTAATTCTGTAAAAAAATGTAGGCTGTTTGTTGACAAATAGCCAAACTCTGAATATGTCCATAAAAAATGTTGGAATAATTAATAATTATTGTAAATTTGTAAAGTAACGTAGGAAAGACTTATTAAAAATACTTTCTTTGTTGATTCTGTAAACAAATTGAGCATATTCTTTGAAAAATAGTCAAACTCTGAATTTGTTTATGGAAATTGTTTAAATAATTAATCATTCTTGTACATTTATAAGAGCAACGTAGAAAAGAGTCATCAGAGTGAATCTTCTTAGCATGATAGAAAAAAGTAATTGAAAAGATATTCAGGCTTAATTCTATAAAAAATTGTGCCTATTCGTTGAAAATAGCCAAAATCTGAATTTGTAAAGCAACATAGAAAAGATTCATCGGGAAGACATTTTTAGTTTATTCCGTAAACTAATGTTGCTTATTCCTTGAGAAATAGCAAATCTCTGGATATTTTTGTAACCATGTTTCAAATAATTATTAATGATTTTAAATTTGCAATGTATCATAGTTAAAAGTTATTGGAAAAGCATTCTTCACTGATTTCGTAAACAAATTGAGACCTATTCTTTGAAAAATGGCCAAAATCTTAATTTGTTTATCAAAATTGTTTAAATAATAATTCTTGGAAATTTGCAGAGCATCATACAAAAAAGTCACGGGAAAGATATTCTTAATTATGTAACAAATTGAGCCTATTCAATAAAAAACAGACAAACTCTAAATTTTTTTATGGTAATTGTTTAAATAATTGATAATGCTTGTAAATTTGCAAAGAAACATCGAAAAGAGTCATCGGAAAGACATTCTTAGTTGACTCCGGAAACAAATTGTGCCTATTCCTTGAAAAATAGCCAAACTCTGAATATGTTTATGACAAATGTTAAGATAATTAATAATTATTGTATATTTGCAAAGTATCGTAGAAAAGAGTTATTGAAATTCATTCTTTCTTGATACCTTAAACTAATTGCGGCACTGGAATCAGCATTCCGGCGGACTATACTAAAAAAGTCCAAAATGGAAGGAAGGCTCTGCTTCCATACCTTAAAGAGGCTAGAGCTTGTGACCTGAAAGCTTCCTTAAGTAAAATTATGGATGACAAAAAATTCGAGTCCAAAGGTCTGTTAGCGTTGGAGTCTGTAATCGAGAATGCTAAATTATCTGGCAATAGGGCGGAACGATTTGAAAAAGGTAGAAAGGGGGAAGCAAGCGGTATATAGGGAAAGGCGAAGCACAAGGCCTCGGAATCTCCACCAGCCATTATCAAGGAGCAGGCGGGTAATCTTACGGAAGTGAATTTTCACAATCGGCTATCATCAACCAGGGAGACGAGGAAGAAAAATATAAATGGTTAAATGAGCGAAATGCATCAGGACGAGTGAACAATACTACAAACTTCTTCTTCTAGAGTCATTGCTTACAGATGTGTAAACAAAAAAAAAGTTACAAAAGTAAATTAAATAAGGTTCGGCTCGAATCTCAAATAATTTTTACAAAAACTTACCGCCCAATTGGCTTCTTTATCTCGAAACATTTTTTAATAAATTACTTGAGAACTGCTCGATTTGACCAAATCTTTAACGCATGTGATACATAAAAAACAAGGTCCAGACATTCCTAATAACTACAAACCTATTGCCCTTCTAAAATCACTTCCTAAAATTTTTACGCAAATTCTGTTGGCTAGATTGGATAAATGGGAGTCGTTGTGTTACATTATTCCGGAAACCCAAGCAAGTTTTCGTCGAGGTAGGGGCTGTATGGATAATATATTAGCAAGTCTATGGAGAAGAAGGTCAGTAAATTAAAAAACGAACCTTTTTTTAAAAAAAGGCAACGGTTCGAACCATGTGGGTCCCTTTTCAAGCCTATTGAAAAAATTGTATTATAAGAAATATTATCAAAACTAAAATAAAAAATACATATTTTAGTAAAAACGTTGTAAAATACGTAAAAGTCTTAGACAATGAATTAAGAAACATAAGCGTTTAAAGTAAAACAAGCGTAGTCAACAGTTTGTGTGTTAAGGTTAGGTTCATGAAAATAACAGTATGAGTTAAAGAAAAAATGAAATCTTACCAAAAATTTTTTTGTGGAGACATTGCTATGAATGGGGATAATCCCACGTTTAGTTAAAAAAATATAAAGAAAATTACATTCTGCTAAATAAAAAATGAGTTATATAGAGAACTCCAAAAACAACAGCAAAACGTCACTTTTAGACGCCATGAATCAGCGTGTGTTCAGAAAGTCATCAATAATTAGTGTGACTGTAAGTACTCTTGAAGACACCAGGGAATGATATTTTTTGAAAACAGGAAGGATGAAAGAAAAAGTTAAAATATTTAAATAATGAAAATAAGTTAAAATTTAGTAAAATGATGAGAATTAAAAATTACATAAAGAGCTGTAATAGTTTGGAAGTTTGGAGTTTTCAAATCTGAGATTGACAGACTTTTTTCAATTCTGTGTCTTTCAAGAGCAGTGATATTATCTACATTGTGGTTTTGTCGTGTGATTCCTTTAATTCTATAGTGTAAAGGTCTACCTGTATGTCCAACATAACAATCACAATTTGAGCAATCAAATTTATAAACTACATTTCTTTTTTGAAAAATGTCTAATTTGTCTTTAGGAGACGGAAAAAGATTAGAGTTTGATTAAATTGGTCTGAATATAACTCTTATGTTATTATGACGTAAAATGGTGGCAAGTTTGTCAGTTATTCCAGAGATATATAGAACTACAGTGAAATTTTTGGAATTGTTGTGTTCTTTTTCGCCCAATTGATTGTAGATATTGTTGATTCTAATTTTAATTAGTCTATTAATGAGATTAATAGGGTAACCATTTTGAATTAAAGTTTTTTGAATTAGTTGAATATTTTGTGGTCTAAATGTAATGGAAGGTAGTTTAATAACTGTATCAATGAGTCTGAAAATCATTCCTTTCTTTTGTGACCAAGGATGTTGTAATAGAAAATGAAGATATCTACCAGACCATGTGGATTTGTGATACCAGTTGGTGAGAAGAGATTCATTATCAGTTCTGGTGACAAATACTGTGACGTACCACCCTGTCACATAGGGATAGATTAAGAAAAATAAATAAATAAATTATCTTTACCGTAAAGGGTACAAAAATTTGTAAAGACTACATACACTATACATAATATAATGTATGAAGTCTTGGAACGCCGCAAGTGTCATTCAATCTCCGAAGGACAGAAACTTGCTGACAGGGCGTTAATACATGCGATTCAACTCTCTAACGTGCATCCAAGTGAATTCTTAAGATCATAAAAATATTTAAAAACTTCCAACACCCAACTTTGGGAAAAATAAATTAAGTTCGCAATTCTAGGTCAATAAAAATATTCATGATTTCAGGTAAATTTAGTTTTAAGATCCTGAGTTTAGTTTAAGTAACATTAACTAATACAGGAACATATCGTGAATAAGATGGAATGAGAGAATATGAATTTCGATGTAACAGGGAAACGACCTTTGGTAAACATGCATTCACACATGCTCTGTGTAGCATTACACGTATATGGAAGGAAAAGAGAATCTCGCTAGCCATTGCACGTACACTAGCAAGCGGTAACCTCACCGAACGCCTCGATGATGTAGCACCGATCCAAGCGTTCGCCATCTCTCCCGTTCTCCATGCTATCCCTTCCGTCGAAACTACCCCACGCAATACCACCCTTATACTAGGCAGATTTCGAAAAGGCAAAACTTTGGCAGGAATAAACCGATTTTATTGAAAATAAAACTGGAAACAGCATGCAAAAATCCAGATATAACAAAAGGGTTGAGTTTAATATATTCCAAATAGGGATGAAACACTTAACCCGCAATTTATTTCAGAACTGGAATTCG
>CAKNWW010264814.1:4215-15022 GCA_932074435.1 Andricus kollari | reverse complement strand
CAAAGTAAACTTCTCTAAATACAGACAAATTATTTCGTCTTTTTCAGGCTAGACGGAGATACAAATTAAAATTTATTAATATTCAAATTGTTATCAGAACAAAAGGTCAATCACCTCTCACTCTACTGGGATTCGAACACCAGATCAACTGACTTTCTGTCAGTTGCTCTAACCAATTGAGCTACAGAGGGATCAGAGATAGATTCTAATATTCTGATACACGCTAATTTAGAAAGGTGTTACACAATATTCAAGTAGGAATCTGTTTTATCATCAGAGATGAAAATTTTTCAATCTGTTGAGAAAAGTGACCACACATACTGCGGATGACAGAAATCTACAATAGCGATCAAAGTTAACTTCTCTAAATACATACAAATTATTTCGTCTTCATCAGACTAGATGGAGATATAAATTAAAATTTATTAAAATTAAAAATGTTATCAGTACACCAGGTCACTCTCCTCTCACGCTGCTGGGATTCGAACACCAGATCAACTGATTTCCGGTCAGTTGCGTTAAGCAATTGAGCTACAGAGTGATCAGAGATAGATTCTAATTTTCTGATATACTCTAATTTAGCAAGGTGTTACACAATATTCAAGTAGGAATCTTTATTATCATCAGAGATGAAAATTTTTCAATCGGTTGACAAATCTGACCACACATACTGCGGTTGACAGAAATCTACAATATCGATCAAAGTTATCTTCTCTACATACAGACAAATTATTTCGTCTTTTTCAGACTAGATTTAAGTATTGAATTGGTTAGTGCACCTGACCGGAAATCATATGATCTTGTGTTCGAATCCCAGTTGAGTGAGACGAGAGTGATCTTTTTTTCTGATAAAAATTTGAATTTAAAAAAATTTTAATTTATATCTTCATCTAGTCTGAAAAAGACGAAATAATTTGTCTGTATTTAGAGAAGTTATCTTTGATCGATATTGTAGATTTCTGTTATCCGCAGTATGTGTGGTCAGTT
The DNA here is from genome assembly GCA_932074435.1 of Andricus kollari. Taxonomy (NCBI): domain Eukaryota; kingdom Metazoa; phylum Arthropoda; class Insecta; order Hymenoptera; family Cynipidae; genus Andricus; species Andricus kollari. The sequence goes on along the minus strand of CAKNWW010264814.1, from coordinate 14,035 downwards.
TTCTCAACCGATTGAAAAATATTCATCTCTGATGACATTACAGATTCCTGCTTGAAGATTGTGTAACACCTTGCTAAATTATCGTATATCAGAAAATTAGAATCTATCTCTGATTTCTCTGTAGCACAATTGGTTAGAGCACCTGACCGGAAATCAGTTGATCTGGTGTTCGAATCCCATTAGAGTGGGAGGAGAGTGATGTTTTTTTCTGATAAAAATTTGAAATTATAAATTTTCGTATTCTAGGCCTCATAATATATTCAAACAATTTATTTTTGTTTAATCAAATTAAGTGGTTATTCCTCGATAAATAGTATATATTTTCTAGGAATGAAATCATTTTTTAGGTGGCAGCGTTTGCAGAATTCAACAATACACCTTCTTTGCGCACCCGGCCCTTCTTAAAAATATATAAATCAGCCGTTTTCTTGAACTTTGTGGCGTTTTCGACAATCTGATTTTCTAAAGTGGTCTACTTTTTTCCAATCTCCCTAGTATTTTCAAAAATGTTTAACCTAATTCATAAATCGTTTATTATATGTATAAAAAAGGAACATAATGAAATCATTTTCTTGAGAAAATACGTAAAAAAAACTCCGTGCTTTAAAGTACTACTCTATAATCGTTACCCTAATTGCACGGAACGTTCCCGGGAGGTGCAATATGTCCGCCGCTTGGGAGAGTTCCATTGGGACCTGAGGGGAAGCTCCCATTATTGTTATTTTTAACAACAATTATCTCGGGAACCGTAAGAGATAGGTGAAAATGGATGTCATTTTTGAGTTTTGAGTACCGCATATAATATTTATAGTTTGAATATCCATATCATAAACTGACATCGATTTTGACCTATCACTTACGGTTTACGCGATATTTATTGATAATAATAACAATAACGGTAATTTATGTATGAAACGTTCCATTGGAACGCTCCCAACCGGGCGATATTTTACAACACCCGAGAACGTTCCGTGCCTGAAATCGGATTCGGAAATTACTTTCTTCTTTCCCCGCCGACTTCCTTCTATCCACTGGTTATAGTAGTACATTGTTCCGAATTTCGAAAACCATCAATCTACATCACTTTATAATCTTAAAAACACTTAAAAACTGTTCACAAAATATAAAAAATGTACAGCACACAGCGAGGACTCGAAGAAAAATTTGTTTTATTTTAGTTTATTTTTCGACTAAGAAAACAAACGCCGGCCACCGTCTGAATTGCCGCTCGATTGAAAACAATTAGCAACATTAGGAATAGAAACATAACCTCTATCCACAAAAGAAAATAATTGAAATCGATTAACAAATGGTACACCGATTAGCAACGAGTGAAAACGATTGAAATTGATTATTTCTAGAAGGGAACTGATTTAAAATGCAGAAAATAATTCCTCAAATGTTAAAGATTCCTACGGACGAGTGTAGCTACCTGTCAAATCAGCGAAGTTCCATCTGGTACTCGCGTATCATGCGCGCGCAGGTAGCTCATGCGTGCGACGCACATCTAGCGGCAAGTTCAAATGGCTATCTATTAACTTTTTAAGTACACATTGTACTGTTGCATAGAGACTCCAATTTAATTATATAGTAATTTTTTTAATCAAACAATTAGACGAAAAAATAAATGAGTCAAATATTGTTTTAAACGTTACTCATGATTTTTTATCAATACAATGTAAACATTACTTATTCATTTTTACCATTATTAAAGCTTTTTCAAATCCATATTTTGATTAAAAAGTACCATAATATGTTTTTATCGCATTACTTTCAGAAAGTTGTTTTTTCTGAATACTTCTCTTGTAGAAAAAACAGTTTAGCAATTTATACAAAAATTCTATAAAAATAGTTTAAATCCATTTCCGCAGGTACTGATGTTTAAATGAAGACAAGTCTTGCTAATGTATACTGAATTGTTTTACTCTATTTATGACTATTGCTCAATTTTATCACGTTGAAAGTTATTTGATGAAATTTTTTTCATTTTTTGTAACAAACTTAATTGTAACTTAAATAAGACATTTAATAACCCGTTTTTAGGGGTTCTACTTAAAAAAAATTCGCCAATGTAAACATATTTTTCATGCCACAATAAGTTCGAAATACTTTTCAAAGAAAATATTATTTTAAAACTGGTTGATAACCCATTCAGCAAATAATTTAAGAATTCAAATAATTATCCACTTGAAAAATTTTAAATATTGGTTTTCTTGAAATTTTAACATCAAAAAATTTGCCAGAGAAATTATGAGAAATAGATTTAGAAAAAAATATTATCCAAAGAAAAAAATACTTTAATATTATTTTTTGCAGTATTTTAAAAACAATTCCTTTTTTGCATGACAAAATTACGTAACTTAACATTAATATTTTTTCATTTAATAAAATACTTCTTTTGTTAACAAATACATTTCAAGAGACATAATTTGAAGCCTCTTTTCATTTATCATAGTGTTTTATAAGATATTTATTTCAAATTTTATTAAGGTGATAGAAATGTGTATGAAAAAAACCATTAGAAAACAAGTTTTTGAAATATTATATTAATTGGCGATTTACGCTGGTTGGCAGAACAGAACCTCAAATTCGAAGTTTGCACTTGAGCATTTGAAGCATGTTCAGAGCGAATGTGCATAATTTTTATAACAATTTTTATCATAGCTACATTTTTTTATCAATATGTAGAAGAAAAAAATATGAAGCCAAAATATCTTTGATGAGGCGTCCGTAAATTGTAAATTGTGTTCCAATAACCTCACTTTTCTTGCCTACTGTTCCTTTCACATCTTTGGAAGGGATAATTCGTTTTTGAAAACAATGTATGTAAAATATATAAGTTGACGAAATAAGAATTTAGCCGCATAAATTCATTTTGCAGTGCTAAAACTAAATATTTAACCAATGTAACCTTGCAGTGTGCATCGTCAAGCTTCCTTCTTGTATGTTTTTCATATATGCATCAAATATTTATGAGTGTCTTTGAATGATCACTATTAATGCCTTTATAATTTACATTATTAGTTTTCGTATTCAAATAGTGATGGAAATTTGTAACATTATTTTAATATATTACATCCACGCAAAATTATTTTACTTCTTGACGTAAAAGACTTCTGCTGGATGTCACGTGACTTGGTAGCGGCCAATCAGAATCGCCGTTAGAAGAGAATATCAAAGATACCACGAAAAGGGTATATGATTAGCTAATCGGAGTTAAAAGGTCCATGGTGGAACGCATGACAATTGAATCATCATTAAAGCCTCGATGAAAGAATAATCATGATTAGCCAATCATGTATTTAATCAGAATTCGTGAAATCGGCCCTGAATGCAGAAAGAAGGAACCATCGGTTATTACAACATCTGAAGCGCCTGGGTCTCACTTATTATCAATAGTTGCTTCTAGGAGTTTGGTAAAAGTTGAGATACCCGTCTTGCTAATATTGTCATCTAAATGACACAATGACAAGGACACGGGAGTTATTGGAAAGGACACTTTTTTCAGATCGTTTTCTGCTCGAATAATATTTCCAATAGACGTCCGAGCACTGGCAAAAGTCAAGATTTGTTTTCGTTTTATCGCCTTTTTGAATCGATGTTCATCATTAGTGTATTCTTTGATAAGTTCTTCAAGCCTAGCGTTTCCCATTTTCTCAATATTGAGCAAATAATGTGTCACTTCATCGGATCCTGCTTGAGCGCTTGTTATGTTGTACAAGTAATCTTCATTGAGACTTGGATCGAAAGAATTCACATTTTTATTGTCGACATCGATAAACTTTTTCAACTAAGAACCATTTTTTTATTCTTCTCTCCTGCAAGTCTGCAGTGGTGTTTTGTTTTTAGCTAGGCCAGTCTCATATAATATATACGATATGATCGTGCACCGTACACCATGAATTCTGCGTACGTCTTTCCAACGGTGAAATCGATTGCTTGGGTGGAAAAAGGTTTGTCCTTTTGATACCAAAGCCTTTTGAAAGTTGTTCTTTCAGACCGGGATGAGTCTCATCAATGCGCAGCAGGTTGTTGTGATAATACACCAAAGACCATGAGTAGTTTATCTGGTTTAATGGAAAGAAGTGATTCGTTATTAATCGTAGGATATATTTGGTGAGTTCAATGTTACATGTAGTCGAATATTAATTGTCGAACTTTTTCATCCTGAACAGTAACATTAGGAGATCTTGTGTTTTGAAAAGTTTTCCTTCAAAAAACTGGAAACCGAACCAGTCGCAATCAATTCACTGTTGACCACAACCTTTGTTAGGCCACGATTTTCGACAAAGGTGCCAATCTTTTAAAGTGCGCCACATTGATATGGAATCTTCCAATATGGATGAACACTTTACCGAATTTTGGTTCTTCTATTGTCTGAAGTTTGAATGCCACGTTAAGGACTTTTAGCATCAGCGGGCCCTTTGGAAAAAAAGGAAAATTTTGCAAATAAAATATGTTAATTTTGCAATTTGAAGTAAATTGTTAAGCCTATTTGCCTTTTTTTACCTTAATCATTCAAATTTGAAGTAAGAAAAAAAAGTTTGCTTTTCGATAAATATCAAAAAAATGTATCACATTTCCCTAAAAAATAGGCAGAACAAAACTAGTTTAATTTTTTTAATTCGACTGGACGCTAACGAAACACGGGTAGTCAAAGTGATATGAAACATTACTCTCAGATACTATAGGGTGTCTATTACATAAATATATTTACTTGATTTAAAATTGAATCTCGACTGTTGGCCAAAAAACGGAGATCCTGGCTCAATGTGGCGGTGGTAGTCAGTGAGAGAGGATGTGCTGCTTTGCTCCTTGGCGTCATTGTCTTATCTACTACGTGAAGCTCAGGTTACTGTGGAGTGAATATTGCTGCTTTTCATATTTGTAAAATATTAAATCTTTTCAGATACATGGTCCTTCCCGACACATTTATCATCCATCGACCTCATGCACCTAGTCGAGATATTGCCAAGTTTAGAACAGATCCTCTCTATCGAAGGTAACGTATGCTAGTTCTAAGTAACTTTTAGCGTCTAAATGCTTTGCTAAACCATATTTTTTGCAACATCCACCTTTAAAGTTGGACTCTTCGTACGTCTAAATAATGCGTAAAGTTGCGCATGCGCACTTTTATGGTAACGAACTTTATGCACCGTCAGAGAGTTATTGCACTAGAAGTTTTTTAGATCAGATCCAAAATTTGTTTCAAGGGGCTGGTGACGGAGTTCGGAAACTCCTCGGGGTAAAATACAAATTTTTTGGTATATAGGTCTGGTAAAAGTTTTTTTTTCATTTTGCGCTAGAAGTTAGGAAATTCATAACAGAGCGTTTATTAATTACGGAAGGTAAAAAACCGGCGGTACGAGATTCCAGAAAACCTTGAGAATTCTTACTGGGGGGGGGGGGGGGGTCCCAAAGCCCTTCTTACGTAAGAACCCGCTTTTTAGTTGTTTTGTTAAAATATGACAATTAACATCTTTTCTGGCTGTTTAAATTCCTTTTTATACTATTATACTCATTATATTATTGTTTGCTTTATTTCCTTGTTGATATATGATATTTCATACTACATACGTCCAATAAGTATAGAGTCGAGGAGTTGAATCATTATTGAAATCTGGTGTACATCTTTCCTGAAATATCTTGAAGTCCCTGAAAATTTTTGCAAGCCTTTAAAATGTAGTGACTTCTTTTTAAAAAATTTATAATTTCTTATAATGTTTTAAATCTTCTTAAAAATTTTAAAAATCTTTGAATTTGATAGATATGGCACACAATCTCCTAAAAACCCTATTAATGCCCATCTTCCAAATCCCAGGAAAATTACTGACAACCCTTTAAAAAATGTAAACATCGTTGAAATCGTCAAAATCCCATAAAAATGACTTACAACCCTTTAAAAAATATGAAAATCCTTGAAATCTTAAAAATCCCATAAAAGTCACTTATAATCCTCTAAAATTTTAGTAATTTCTTAAAATCGGGTAAAATCCTGAAATTCCATGAAATATTTTGAGTCTTATGAGATCCCTTCAAATCTTAAAAATCCCTATTAAATCCCCTAATATACGTAAAAATCCGCGAAAATACTTCGGTATCACATAAAATCCTTTCAAATACCGTGAATTCTTTTGAAGTATTTCGAAGTCTCTTAACATCCCTTGAAATTCGTGAACATCGTTCTTAATTCAATGTGCATCTGACAGTCTCTCACTAAGTCCAATCGGCAAATCTACAGCGCTGGGCCTAGGCTCGAGATCCGGATACTCTACGATAATTTCAACGCACGAAGAAGATCTTCCGTATTGGCATCGTGGGGAATATGGTTTGCAGTAATTATATCTTGCATATTGTTTATTTACTCTACTTATTTTATTACTCTCTTTATTTTTATTTTTAACTCAATTCTCTTATTGTGCTTACTTAGTATATTAATTCACTTTATGCATAAGATTACGACGCTCTGGTCAGAAAAAATGTTATCTCCTGATCTGTTATTCTTGCCCAGGTATACTCCTTCTGTACACTTTCTGGTTCTTTTTTCTACATGTGATTATCATTTTTGGTAAACCCATTTCTCAGCTGCATTCTAAACATTATTGTTACTAACAAATGGTCTAGACTATGAAACTGGAAGGTTTTTACGTTTAAAACCTTTTATTGCAGGGTTCTTTTTTATAAGTTTCCCTCTGTATGGTATTGTCTTCTTGTTGTAAAATTTTATGGCCGGAGCCGAAAATTTGATCACGAATATAGTTCGTTTTTCGAAGTCTTGGAGAACAATGGCAGGCCTCGAGCGTGCAACGGAGACTGTTGTCCGAAAATCGTAGTTCCAGAAAATTCGGCACTTTTCTTTTTGGAAAATTGACTCTATCTCCCACAGAGCGTTCGGCAGGGCAGGGTCGCGGCCAACACCGTATTGGTCTAGGATACCTGGATAGTATGTATATTAGGCCTTAAGCATGTGCATGGCACGCTCTGCATCGATCGCTGGGAACTTTTTGACGTAAAAATCGGCTGTGGTATACAAGGTGGAAATGACACGGTCCAGGCACGCGAAAATGAAACCCTCCGTGCCTGAATCAAGTTCGGATGACCAGAGGAAAGCCAAAGTTAGCTCCTTTGCCAAGGGCTGATTTTCTAAGTTTCTGTAAAAGTCTCCGTGCATTTTCTTGTTGAGGAGCTGTTGGAAGAAGTTTTCAATTTCTGCATTGTTTACTTGGGCTTTTAAAAGTGAGGCATCCAGATGGAGTAATGCGCTTTCCTCACTTCTGATGTTGAGATTGATACCAAGGGCTTCAGCCGTAACCTGTACGCTATACCCAATATAATTCGGTTATAAAGACATTTGAGATTTAGAAATCCGTGCCCACCTTGACGACGTGGGATGTACAATTGAGGAACGGACGTGTTGATATGCAAGTGGTGGTGTCGAGGGCCATGAGCTCGTATTTCGCGCATGGAACCACCCGAAACGTGTAGAGTAGAATCGGAAAGGCACTCATGTAAGTCGTAGATGCCTTGCTTCAGATGCATCTTGGCACACTTGTCTAATCCAGAGTCCATACCAATTTCTCTAGTGTACCTCTCATGATTCTTAAAGCATTTTGAAGCTGCCTCGCATCATAAGCATAGATCTCCAGGTCATAGATATAAAATACAAGAGTGAGCCCCTGTGTAAGGTGACGCTCTTCGTCCTCACACGATAACTTCCACACAATAGATGATAAGTCTGTGGGATGTTGAATCGAAAACTTTCCGGAAGTCAATCCAGACCATCAATAGGCAACGCTAGTAAAGTGCTGCGTCTTTTCAGACGTATCTCTTAATTGGCAGTCTACCCAAGCAGCCTGCTGCACCTTTTTCCAAGCCACGTGAGAAATCTCTCCATAGACAGATCTAATTCTCCGAACAATCCTGTCGTTATGGATAGCTGTAAAGGTCTTATACAGCGTGCTCAGACAATTTGTGGCCTTTAGTTCCTGGCGTTGGACAATTCGCCTTTCTTCGGTAGGAGTACAGGGTGTCCGAACACCAGCCACTGCAGGATAGCCATCTCCGAATAAAAATATGAGGTGAAGTTGCGATCCAGATGTTGGTGTGTAGAGGTAAACTTCTTTCACCAGAAGTTCTGGATACCATCTGGTCCTGCGGTGGAGAAGTTCTTCGTGCACCTCTCTGGTTTTTTCACCTCTTCGGAAGTGATTGATGGATATTCCTCCTCAGATATTACGAGGTGGTCGCAAAACTCTTTGAAGCGGATGATATTCTCAGTGTCTTCCTTCAGTTGGTGTTGATTCTCGTAAACCTCTCTCCAAAAAGTCTGGAACTTCTCGGACTTTGGCGGATTTTGACAGAAAATGTGAGCTCGCTGAACAGGCGCGATGGGTCAGCGAGCAACTGTTGATCCTCTGGTACACACCTCTTCCTCCCCCGTATTCTTCTCCTTGCGTCAGATAACACCCGTATTTTCTCAACAATGTGTTACTAGATTGTCAGCAGCTTTAACTTGTTTAGTGTCTGATGGTAGATCCTCAGTTCGTGTGCGAACTTTCGAACCCTTTCGGTAAACGGCCTGCCAGATGTTATGTAGTGAATCACACACTGAACACGGGTCACATTCGTCTTGTCCAGCCAATATTCTTTTTCAGTTGATGCAAGCGTCTTTTAGCCTTCTGATCCATCGCCGCTTTTAGTCTTCAATTTCAATCAGCCAAAGCTTTCGACGCGCCATAAACTGAACAATCATGAATGGTCTAGAGGTCGGACTCCATCGAGAGCTCCTCACTCATGACGGAATCTATTTAGGCTTGCTTTTGAGACTTAGGATAAACATAAATGTTAATGTGACTTCTTCTCCTGAAAACGGCATCACGTCTCAGGTGGTGCCTGCTTCCGGCATTGGTCTGAATGTCGCTTCCTCCTCTTCGTCTGCGGCTTGTTCTTGCCGCGGTTGGGAAAACGTTCTGCGGTCATATCTAGTTCGCGAGAGGTAAGCAGCGCGAATGAGCAACGACTGTTGCGAAACGTGTGGGAGCTTTGTTTTTCACGGGCAACAAAAAATGCTTCATGCTTGCCATGAAGCCGCTGTAAACAGATATAATGCTGTCATCGTACAAGTCCAGCAAGTCATCCTTGAGTAGATACGTCTACTCAATAATGTTAGTGCATAGCCGGTCCCTTATGAAGGTTTCATCTAAATTATTTTCAGCACCGCGAACTCCAGGGCGATCGGAAGTGTTTATTGACTCATTGTCGGGTGCTCTGCACATTCGATCGTTTTGTACCGCATCCAGAACGAGAAGTGCCGAATTTTCGGGAATCACGAGTTTCGAAATGCTGTCTTCATTGCACACTCGAGGCCTTAGATCGTTCTCCAGGACTATGAGAAAGGAACTATATTCGTGATCGCGTTCTCGTCACCGGCCAACTACAACATCACATCCCAGGTAAAGGAAAAGGACGAGAGGAATCGAGACTTTAAAAATGAACTGTGATAATTTTTCCGGGGATATTCCGCTTAAATGATTATCCTTGTGACCAGAGTATTCGGAGGTATGAATCTATCGCTGGTTCGTAACCTCAAGGCCATACCTCCGTTCCAAAAATATTCGAAGGCCCTTGCGAGATGGATGCAGAGAGCTGTCATCCTTGAGTCGCTCCGTGTCCGCATGACACACAAGGGCTTAGCCGGTCTGTCGTTGTGTTTTCATCGTTCCCTGTGCCACTTATTTCACGGTCGTGAGACGTGGCCATAGGTGCGTTTATCGCGGTTCTACTGAGGGACAGTGTCATTTTCATGGATGGCAGTTGCTTT
>CAKNWW010264808.1:0-11620 GCA_932074435.1 Andricus kollari | reverse complement strand
GTGCTGGAAAGTATTCAAATTTGGTCATCGATAATTTTCCTTGAAATATATGCACTTAAAAAATTTTTTGGAAATCGATGATTCCAATATGGCGACCATTTAAATGTGACATAATGAGTGTCTCTGACACCGTGTGGATTGTTCGTTGGGAGTGTTTTTTTCAAAAAATACTTCAAACAAAAGTTTTTCATTTCAACGAGTTATTTCGAAAATTGGCCTCAAATTCTGGGCCCAAAGTTTTTTTTGGGTTTTATGAGTCCCAAAACATGTTAAATAGTAGAAAAAATCTCATTTTTGGTTTCAGATTCGGAATCTACGGAAAATTTCATGTAAGAATACATGAACTCAAAATTCAATTTTTGGGCCTTACGTACACTATTGCATACTCATGTATATTTTTAGACCTCTTGGGGTCAAGACTATGTTCAATAATGGAAATATCTCATTTCCCATTCGAAATTCAGAATCTACGGGAAATTTCACGATAGAATACCTATTTTTCAATTCGAAAATTTGGGCCTTATGTACACTTTTGCGGCTACTCGAAACTTTTTGTAGTCTTATGGGACTCAAATAATCTTCAATGATGCAAAAATTCATAGATTCATAATCTACGTGAGATTTCCTGTAAAAATAGGTATTCCCCGAATTCTGAATTGGGTCTTATCGTCTTTTCGGACAGTAACGACAATGCCGATCCACTCCTGGCATTCGAAATGAAATCATGAATCTCATCATAAAACACTAGAATCACTCAGGTTCATGTTAGATACAATTCACAATTCACATTTTTAGGCCCATTCAATCAATTATGCAGTTGGAGCGCCCTTTGCCGTTGATAAAAGCAACGTTGCCCGTTACAGGAAATCTCACACAGATTATGAATCTATGAATTTTTGCATTATTGAAGATTATTTGAGTCCCATAAGACTACACAAAGTTTCGAGTAGCCGCAAAAGTGTAAATAAGGCCCAAATTTTCGAATTGAAAAATAGGTATTCTATCGTGAAATTTCCCGTAGATTCTGAATTTCGAATGGGAAATAAGATATTTCCATTATTGAACATAGCCTTGACCCCAAGAGGTCTAAAAATATACATGAGTATGCAATAGTGTACGTAAGGCCCAAAAATTGAATTTTGAGTTCATGTATTCTTACATGAAATTTTCCGTAGATTCCGAATCTGAAATCAAAAATGAGATTTTTTCTACTATTTAACATGTTTTGAGACTCATAAAACCCAAAAAAACTTTGGGCCCAGAATTTGAGGCCAATTTTCGAAATAACTCGTTGAAATGAAAAACTTTTGTTTACAGTATTTTTTGATAAAAAACACTCCCAACGAAGAATCCACACGGTGTCAGAGACACTCATTATGTCACATTTAAATGGTCGCCATATTGGAATCATCGATTTCCAAAAAATTTTGTAAGTGCATATATTTCAAGGAAAATGATCGATGACCAAATTTGAATACTTTCCAGCACCATGTGACAACGTTATCAGGGTAATTTTTATGATTAAAGGGGAAAAAAAAACTGAAAAAATTGCCTTTTTTCAAAAAAGGGCAAAAGAAGGGCATAAGGAATAATTTTTCGTCAATGTCGTTACCAGATTCGGAAAGAGCTATCCCGAAAGCATCAGAATATGTATTTTATATTTTTTTTCTAGTGCGTTTTCATCAAAAGTTATCCAGTCGAAATCGGTGAAAAATTTTGGTCACTTTGGGCATTAATGGGTTAATGTGAGTACAGTTGATTTGTAGGTTAGGTCTGTTATTTATTTGCGTCATTTAACTTTTCGACTTAAAATCCAATTTTATTGTTGGTTACCTGGAAGATGGTACTCTGGTTTATGTTTAAGAATCGAAAATGACTGCTAAACTTATTTTGCTTTTGCGTAAAATGGAGTTATCTGAGCGATCATCATGAAAGTATATGAAATTTGATAAACACGTTCCTAATTGCGATTTCATATGCTTGCGATATTGATTTTAATATACATCGATATTTTTAATTTAGCACTATTTTAACAGTGTTGCGCAGTTTATTACATATTAACGCAATTTATTTATTTTAATAATCAATTTCGTTGTAACACAGAATGGTGAATTAGTTTCCTTTAAAAACCCTTACAACCAACAGATTTTAGGCTCCATAATTAGGAACATAAAAAAAATTACTTTTTAGTTACGATTCGATTCATTAACAGAAAGAAGAAAAGTCTCAAGCCTCACATTATGATAAGTAATAGATATGTAGATATGTTCAAAGCTGATTGCAACATCGATTTCAAAATTTCCCGCGCGTAGGTGGGCGGTGCGCGCGCACAATACGAGAACCGAGCGCATACATAAATACGACTGCAAAGTTGCAGTCGGGGTATAGACTCTTGGCGCCAGCACTCTGTGCCAACATACCTGACTGCGTATTGAGCCGCATATGGAACCGCATCTGCCTGACGTTTTGCCGTAGCGGCCTGCAAATGTACGTGCACTGCTTGCAGACATTGTGCCGTTACTGCGCGAACATATTGTTATCTGGGACTTGGCAAAATTTGATTTCGCAAACTATGTTGATTGTACTGGTGACTTCTTACTTGGCGGAATTTGTTGCATCGTAGATGTCTTCGGTTGAAATTAATATAATATATGTTTACAATTATATATGATATACCTACCTTGGGTGAATCCGTAAAGCCAGAAGGCACTGCTTGCGGAAAGCGTTCAATTTGTGGTGGACAAAATGCAGATGCTTCAGAAAGTCCAGCTGGACCAATGTCTGTACGTCTTTCGGTGCAAGCAAAGTACTCGATGGCTTTTAAAAGATCCTGACCACATCGTTGCAAAACTAACTGCAATACAGAAAGTTTTGTGTTTGGGAATAGACGAATGAGAGTCTCCACAGAAGCTTGAGACACACCACATTCCTTTTTCGGGTTTGGTTTCTCCTTCACTTTTGAAAAATGACCGCTGCTTCCACTTTCACCATCAGGTTTATCTTTTGTACTTATCTGTGCATAAAACAAGGTGATCAGAATTTATCAGTGTCACTGAAATACTCTACCTGATTTTTATTTATTTATTTTTTAATTGTTTATAATAACGAGATTATAAAACATACTTATGATTTTCTGAAAAACATTTACCTGATTTTTCTGCTCATAGCTTTGACTTGGAAGATCTGTATTTTCAGCAGAATCACTTCTCCCCTTTATGGGGTTGTATTCAACAAATGAGGTTGTCATGTTCTGGTTTGCGGGGTCGTCTTCCTTAGTTTTGTTCGCAATATTCGGTTCTGTTACTGTCATCCCAAATATCTTTCCTGGTGGAAGACGATTAATTTTCTGTCCCGTTGTTACTTTTGCCATACACAAGGCGATTGCATCTTCAGCTGCCTGTTGTCTTTTCAATGCAACCTTATAATAGGCAAATCAAAACAAAAAATACATTAAAAAGTTTCTATTTTTAACCATTTATTTGTGCGCGTCCGCATGCGAGGACCCATACAGTCCAGTCAGTAAAGGATTTGAGAAAAAAAACTGACATAGTCGAATTTTTTTACATAGACGTTGGGGATAGTCACGAATGAATAGTAAGGAGTGGTATCACCATATGTGTTTGGTGAGCAGAGGTGGGACGAGCGACCTCCAAGAATTCGTTAATCTTTGCCATCGAATAGAAACTTGGGAGCAAGATCGTGCACATGCGCAGAGCTGCTTTCGCAATCACGTGTTACACCCACTCCCCTATGTTATATTTTGACATCTCGATGCCTATGTAGGTTATCTTTGTTTGTGTTTTTATTTTGTTGGGTGCATATCACGTTCCTGAATTAAAAAGTAGAAGGAAAAATGCATCAAAAACACGAAAAGGATCTAGAAAGTGTAGGTACTACAACAACATTATTAGAATCATTTATGAATTACGTAAGTAAGGGATAAAGTTAATTTCAGTGAACAAAATATTGTAGGTTATTATGTGCAAAATTTTTATATTTTATGAGTTCAAAACATAAGTTCGAAACTTCCATCGCGTGTTGACATCGTTGACATGGCAACCGCCAGTGCGCATGTGCACGATCTTGCTCCCAAGTTTTCATTCGTGGAAAGCATTAACGAATTCTTGGACGTTGCTCGTCCCACTCCTCACATACAGGGATAGTACCCCTTACTATTCCTTCGCGGGGATAGCTTCATAAACATACTGAAAAACGTCCGCATCCATATGTGTACAGCTACGGCCTCCATGTTGGAAAGTATTAAACCATAACATGTTTTTCAAAATAACTCGACAACGGTTGATTCTAGGTTGAATATGGTTAGTGAAAAAATGTCGTATTATCGACGGCTACGCTATCAAATTGGATTAACTTACAAAGAACTGCGCCCAGTTTGAGCAATAAAAGTGCAGTGATGAATCATATATCAATCGATAGGGGAACGTTTACTGAGTACGAAAATGGATGTTTTGATTCACTCCTTAAAGTCCCGTAGAATTGGGGACTCTAAAACTCCTCCGGTTCTCGTTCCTCATCGGAGCTCTCTAGCACGATAAAAATGTCCGTGGCTGCCCTCGATGGCGCACAATACACTACCGTGCGACAGCTATTCTTGCACGAACATTAATACTCCTTAATGGCGTCTGATCCCTCTCCGTTGCGCTTGACTAGCACATACACATAATACTGCGTTCTCTGATATGACGTCATAGAACGGGTCCAGGGAAATAGCCGGATAGATAGATGGTAAAGCACAATGTATTTAATTCCGTCCGTTATCGCCGTTACCGAGGGAAGGTGCCCTGGATGCAGAGAACTCGGACAAACCTACCCAGAGAGCAATCGTGTGAGGCAGGTTACCCGCACGGCATGCGAGGCACACGGTGCGTGCAGGATGCAGTCCATATGCGTCGCATTTCGTGCGAGGCATATGCGTCGCACAGTGTGAGTGGCACGTATGTGCGAGCCATATACCTCGCACTTTGTGATAGGCACATACGTGCGAGGCATAATATGCGTCACATATTCAGAGGGGCACAGTTTTTAATATAATAATAACAAAATTGCGACACATCGCAGATGTGCAACATGAAACCAGTTAGCAATCTTTTGAAAAATAAGATTGATATAATCTAAATGTTAAATTTTAATGATATAGAAAAATATAAATGCAAGAATAATACCACTTGAAATATATTTTAAAGAAAGCTTTTTTAAACTGAATTTCCTTATCAATAAAAAGTTTAAATTCCTATAAGAGGAAACAATTATATTAACAATATGGTTAAATTAATTTGAATGAAATGAATTCAAGTAAATTATTCATTGCATTAAAATTTAATCGAAATTTAAATTAATGATCGAAGAGTTTTGTAAATTAATGATAAATATCAAAATATGACTATTATAATGTTTATTATAATATACATATTCATTCAAGAATAATGTAAAAAAATGGTTATTATCTTAATAATGAAATAATATCTACAATGAGGTACATGGCGCAAAAATAATCGTAGGTGGCAGCACCGAGCCGATTACTAGACCCTCCATCAATGAGATACGAATTTCAATCAAAGAAATTTTGTTAATAAGTATAAAGTGCCACTTATACCTTGTAAGCAATTGTCAGTAAAACAAAATACATGTTTCAAAGTTTTTTATCATATAGAATTCGTAAAAGGTTCATAAATCCTTTTCTGGCTGACTCTTTCAAAGTGAGGATAGGTTTATCATAGTTCACCATATATCCCATTGTATGTATAATTTCTACCTAAAATACAGGGTGTTTTTTTTAACTTGAGACATCGAAATATCTCAAGAAATACGCATCCTATGAAAAAACATCCTTAATAAAAACTTTTTATTTTCGAGGGGGAAAAGCGACTTCGGACAAATTTACCCCACCTCACCCCCTCAGGAGGCAGCGAGGGGGGCAACTTTGTAATTTCAAATGGGAATTCCAATTTTTTATCATAGATTCAGATTCTCCTTCATGAAATACATAAGTTTTATTCGAAAAATTTTTTTCGATTCGCGAAAAAAAAACCCCACCCCCTATGTCTCCTGGGGGTTGGGTGGGGTAAATTTGGTTCAAAGTCGCTTTTCCCCCTCGAAACTAAAAAGTTTTCATTACCGACATTTTTTTCATAGGATGCGTGTGATCGGCGTACGACAATTTACCAACTAAAAATCAATATTATAGAATCAAAAAACGACGAAAATATTTCGCGGAATAGTGAGCTTTGTGGCATGACGTCGATAGGTGGAAATGTCAGCCGTCAGGGTGGTTAGTACATGGTACTGCAACGGCATACGACTTTTGGAGAAAATCTCCGAAACGTAAAGGTACGTTATAAAGGTCTCGATAATAAAAATTTTTCATATGTTTTAAGTGTTTCGCGAAATACAATAAACTATACGAAATTTGAGGTGAGAGTACCAATTACGTGAAAAGATACTCAGTTTAAACCAACGAGGGCGCTCTTCGGGCCTTTTTTTCATTGCTCATTCACTGACACGGAGGAGAGTGTACAGGGACCTTGGTCGGAGATGACGAAACTGCGCAATTTAAAATAAGTGCGCGTAGGGGGTTTAAAATTTGTGAACTTTAAACTAAGCGGTCTTTAAAATAAACGGAAGTTTACTGTATAAGCAACCGCATTGCGTCTCTCATTGACAGAGGATCTAGTACTCGGCTCGGTGCGGCCACCTATTATTAGTTTTGCATAACGAACCTCTTTCAGTACAGATAGTATTTTCTATCGAAGTAAAATATATGTACATTATTTTTTGAATCAATGTGAAAGAAATAGTCGAAGTACACAGTGTATATATATTTTCATATGCAAACGCGTATTTTGACTAGTCACGTGTCCCCAGTACTCCTAATTTGGCTCCCCAACTGCACTGCGCATGCGTCGCACCAACAGCGTCATTGGATGTTGATCGCGCTTTTTTGAAATGATCAATGATGATTTATTATAAAAAATTCATTTACGCATGTAATAGTTTCAAAAAAGCGCGCCATTTACAGCCAATGAGACTGCCGATGCAGCGCTTGCGCACTGTAGTTGGCGAACCGAATAGACCTTTTTATCCTAGACGTCGCCAATGCGCACGGGCCAGAATTTTACGACATTTCCGGATTTTTGGAGCAGTTTTATGTCGAAATATATGGCAAATGTTGTCAATAAAAACAATAGCGGAAAAAATGGTGTGAATGGAAGAGATTTTAAACGTAGAAAAAATTTAAAGTATATTTATAAAAGAAACCGGCAAAAAAATTGCGAAAAGTGCGGCGACCTGGCCCATTGTTTACATCTGTCGGCACCTGACATCCTTGAAAAAATGTCTCAAAATTAAGCAAAAATCACGGAAAATGATGTTCCAGGAGCAAAATTAGTGCACAAATCAGTGGAAGAGAACAGTATTGAACAGATAAAACGATGGCTGAAATCCAGGAAACGACCTTTGAAAGTAAAATAGCCTGATTTAGTGGAAAGGTTAGTTGAGCCCTACTAAAAAAAAGTCAGGAATCGTCAGAGCTTGGGTCTGAAGGATAATCCTTTTACTAGGGGTCCAAGAATAGAATGCCATAAAACCTAATCCCTTTGATATTTCCCAGGTTATTTTATATTATTTATTTATATGTATTTATTTATGCATATTCTCTTTTTACTTATATTTAATTATTAATATTTATATGTATATTAAATGATTCTGAAGATGAATCTGAAATCGTTGAAACCCGTAGATTCTCTAACTTTTGAATCTGTATATGCAACATTGGAAAAAAAATGATGTTCAATTTTTAATCCTTTTGGGTTGGGCTACCTGCGGTCCTAGCCGATGAGCATCCTGATAGGATGTGAATTAGCATATCTTCAAAAATAGTCAGGAATGGTCAGGATGTTCAAGAATCATCAGAACTTCTGACCATTTGTGACGATTCCTGACTTTTTTTTAGTAGGGAGGTTATGTTTGACAGGTATTAATCTTTTCTTTCATTCATGAATATCTTTGCTAATATTTATTTACATATTAAATCAAGCATTATCATCGGGTTTTAAAACTTCCTACATGCACGCAAAACTATTGTATTTATAACCACTTTATATGCAAGAAGGAAAATTTAGTATATTTGTTTCACCAGAAAATTACTAAAGAATGACTTAGAATAATTTTTAAACTTGAAAAAGAAAACCAGGAAGTGTAATATTGTGTTATAATATATTTATATGAATATTATATATTAACTCAAAAAAGTTCTTAACTGCAAATTCTGCATATAATAAAACTCGTGTAAATATTCACCCCGATTTTTGAAGGGGAATAGTCAGTAAATATTTACACGAGTTTTATTATGTGCAGAATTTGTAGTTCAGAACTTTTTTGAGGTAATAAATAATATTCATATAAATATATTGTAATATAATATTACACTTTCAGGTTTTCTTTTTCAAGTTTACAAATTATTCTAAGTCATTTTTCAGTACTTTTCTGGTGAAATAAATATACTAAATTTTCCTTCTTGCATATAAAGTGGTTATAAATACAATAGTTTTGCGTGCATTTAGGAAGTTTTAAAACCCGATGATAATGCTTGATTTAATATGTAAATAAATATTAGCAAAGATATTCATGAATGAAAGAAAAGATTAATACCTGTCAAACATAACCTCAACTAACCTTTCCACTAAATCACGCTTTTTTCCTTTCAAAGGTCGTTTTCTGCATTTTAGCAGTCGTTTAAGCTGTTCAATGCTGTGCTCTTCTACTGATTTGTGCACTAATTTTGCTCCTGGAACGACATTTTCCGTGATTTTTGCTTGATTTTGAAACATTTTTTTCGAGAATGACAGGTGCCGACAGATGTAAACAATCGGCCGGGTTGCCGCACTTATCGCACTTTTTCCGCTGGTTTTTTTTCTAAATATACTTTCGATTTTTTCTACGTTTAAAATCTCTTCTATTTACACCACTTTTTTCCGCTATTGTTTTTATTGATATCATTTGCCATACATTTCGACATAAAACTGCTCGAAAAATCCGGAAATGACGTAACATTTCGGCACGTGCGCACTGGCGACGTCTAGGATAAAAAGGTCTATTGGGAGCACTGCGTGTCACATCTGTGCCCCCACTTACTCCCTCCGAGCTCGGCTCGACAGGCACTGAAATGGCCCCGCGCTTTATCAGATTCATGTGCGTCTTATTGAATGTGAAAATTTTTGTATAAAAATAATATATCTACTTATTCGTCTGTACAATGAGGTTGGGTTTCGGTTCGGGAAAAATATATATGATTGTAACATTGATTTTAACGCTTTTTTTAACGTTGACTAAACCCACACGATATCCCGGTAAGAAGGCTTGCATTGAAAAGTATTCGAAAATTTCCTGTTCAATGGTGACGTGACAATTATTGAATCCTTTTCGATGCCGTTTTTGTCCTCGCGTTTTGAATCCCCATAGCAGTAGAAATTATCTCATAAACTGAATACATTTTTGTACCTAGTGGCGACAACATTTTTCTGGATACATTCGGATACTCCAAATTGACCATGAAATAGAACATTTTTAATCCCTTTTTCACTTGCACATTTCACTGTTCTTATTTACTGTTTTTCGAATAATAATGAGGTTAAACGCACTTAAAAACAAAGTATTAGTCATTTTACGTTGTCAGGATTGATTGATGCACAGGTGTCTGTGATAAAAACTAATTTTTTTAAATTTGTTATCATGATTTTATATATTTTTAATTAACCACATTTAAATAAAGCGAGATATTCGTGATAAAGTGATGTATTGTTATGCACAAACCTACTAAATTTGGTCAATTTCATGATTCTGAAGCGCCTTCTAATAGTTCTAATGCGCTAAACAAAATGGCATTTTAAATTTATTTCAGGTCACATTTGAAAGCTCCGATTGGCTTTCAAAGGGATTGGAATATAAATATTTTCGCTGCTAATCAGGGAAATTGAAATTTTTAATACCTTTGAATGTCAGCCTTCTTACCGGGATTTTATCTGTTTATGTTACATTTATTGTTTATAAGAATCTTCAGTTAGAATCCTTAGAATCATATGCTAAAGAAGTGAGGCTTTTTTTGAGTAAAATTAAAAAAATGGAATTATTAATTTTACCACAGTCTGTGTGGGCTCGAATATTATGTACCCACATTGAATGTATAGTATTTGTATTTGTATTTATTCAAAAAAAGTCCCTGGGGCTAAATGGCCCTCTAAGGAACAGGATAATACAGCTCATTACAAATTTGTGCAAGAACTGATCGGCAGAATTCCTGATTAATCTTATAATCTAATCTATAAACTAAATAAAATAAAGAAATAGAGTCGACCACAGAATATGTATCAAATTAGGTATATTAATGTGTAGTAATAAACATTAGGTGATTAATTAGTAGCGCTTGTGTATGTTAAGGTAGAAATAAAGAGGGAAAAACTGTGTATAAAACAAATACATTGCAAAAGTAAATGGAAACAAAAGGAAATTCGAAGATGAAATGTTCAAGAACTAAATATGAGAGTTTACAAGTGAGTAATTTCAAGAGTTGGGTTAGGAGTATTGTACAAATATTCGAAAAAGAGATTCTTGAAATGATACAGGGAAGGTGCATTTTTAATATCGTATGGTACTTTATTCCATAACCGGGCACCCCTTACTATAAATGATCTTTAAAGCTGACACGTTCTGTGAAAAGGAATCTTAAGGATTTTATGTCTTTTACGAAGCTTAGACTGTGCTGGAAGGTCTCTGTTTACAAATTGGAATAGGTTGAATAGATATTCGGGAGCTTTATTCTGAAAAAGAGTGTAGAGCAAATTACCCATAAAGAATTGTCTTCTCTTGGCAACATTGAGCAGACCAGCCTTAAGTCTGTATGGAGTTATGTGTTCGTATTTAGGCAAATTGTAGATAAAACGAACACAGGCATTTAACGCACGCTCAAGCTTGAAGTTTAAATCGTCGGTTAAATCATCATATACGCAACAACCGCAGTCAAAATGGGGCAAGATTAAACTCTTAACCAAATGTATCCGAGTGGAGGTTGGTAAAGAGTTCTTATTCCTGTATAGTTGTTGTAGAATTCTGTATGTTTTCCTTGAGATACTCTGTGCACGTTCCTTCCAGGACAAAGTACGGTTATGAAAATATCCCAGATCTTTAACCACTTGCGAAAAAGGGATAGTAAGATTCTCGATACGAACAGGTGGAAATGATACCAGTGTTTCAAGCGACGGAGATGAAGTAGGTCCAACAACAATTGCCTGAGTTTTGCCCGGGTCAAGAGTAAGTCCATTCTTCCAGGCCCAGAGGATAACGCGATCGATATCCTCTTGGACTAGAAAAAGTAATCTACTTAATGCAGAAATTGGTCCCGATAAGTAAATTTTAAAATCGTCAGCATATTTGTGGTATTTGCAATGTTGAAGTTCACTTCCAAGGTCAGAAGTGAACAAACTGAAGAGGAGGGGTGCCAGAATGGATCCCTGAGGAACCCCACTCTTGACCTTCCACCAGTATGACAGCTCACCACTACTATTAATAATTCTGTGTGACCGATTGTTAAAATAGGATTTAAACCACT
>CAKNWW010264798.1:0-10399 GCA_932074435.1 Andricus kollari | reverse complement strand
AGCATGTCCGCTTCTCCAATTTCTCGCTCGAGCGCTACCCCCACCACTTTAGCGTCGGTCGCGATCGATGCCTTTCATAGATGACGCTCCGAGGAGGGCCGCGAGAGAAACGGCCGAATCTGAAGGTTTTTCTCGGGCCCAACCTTGAATTTGTCAGTCAAACAAATTGTTCATTTTATTATACATGTAAGAAATTAAATATCAGGAAAACTGTTCGTTATTCAAAATTATTTTTAGTCTACTTGAAAAAAATTTGCTTTGATATAAAATCAAATGTATGTACTATAGGGCTAACTAATAATTGTTTATTTTATGTTTCGTCAAATATTTAAAGGCTTTGGATGAAGATGTTCTGGATAAATGTTCAACATAAAATGTGAACGTTAAAACCCGAAGAAAACCATGAAAAATTATAAAATCGCGTTCAAAAGATATTAGATGTCTGATTTCAGCTCATTTAATATGCGTTTCTATAAGAAAACCGTTCGCAGTATTATTGCGCAGTACAAAACGTGGGAAAGAGTGAATTTCCATATTTCAAATGAACGAATATCTATTTTTACTACTGTCAAAAAATCTTTACATTATTTTTTTTTCTTTAAGTTTTACATGTATTGTTATAATTAATAATAAGATTACACGAGTGACATCAAATTTATGTTATGATTGGCAATTCGATGTTTGAGTTTCTCTTTGTTTAACAAAAAAAGAACAAGCAAAACGACACAGTAATTAATTATGAATGTACTGCACGAGATTTCACAGGTTACGTCAAAAGTGAGGAAAATATTTGTCATATTGACACTTTGTTTACATTTATTCTAAGAATAGAACATACCATAGCTAATGATCGATTTTAATGTTTTACATTATGGCCAACGGCCATACCACGCTGGAAGCACCAGTTCCCGTTAGATCACTGAAGTTAAGCAGTGTTGGGCGCGGTTAGTACTTGGATGGGTGACCGTCTGATACTACTGCGTTGCTGTTGGCGGTCGTGGGTGTGGTGAGCCCATTTACTACAAAACCACCTAAAAAAACACTACCCGAATCGAGTAGTGTCACGCTTACCCCTAAAGGCTCGCCAAAAGGGAAATAGCTTAATGATATACATACCTTAAAGCTCTGGCTTATAACGAAATAATCCAATATGAATCACTTTTGTACACATGTAATGTACGCTAGGTACATAAAACGATGTTCGAGATAGATTTTTAACCTACCCGACGCGCCGCATTACTCGGAGTTGGTCAGCTGAATTTTTCTCCACGCAATCGAGCGTGACCGCGCTTAGAAAGGGGGTTTATGGCTTCTTGGAATTATACTCCCCTACAGCCTCGAAAACGGCCATGCTCGGAGCTTGGACTGTATTTTAATTATAGATATAGAATAAACCAAATATTGATATCAAGAGTCTCTCCGTTTAAAAACTATTTTTTCTGGCTCAGGGGGCCTCAAAACATCGAAATTTGATGGAATCCGTGAAAGTCATTTTTTACACAAAACCAATACCTTCTCATTGAGATGCGAATGTAAAAATTATTATGAAATTATGTTCCTTTTATGGCAACATAAAACAATATTAAATCAATATAATCTGACTTCAAGGATCTTTCGGTTAAAGTTGGCTGAGGCTCACCCGCGCGGTGCAACTCACCTTTTACTCTGAGGGTTGATTACTCAAAAAGTATGACTTGCAAAGGAAAAATGCATACCGGTATTCTTATTGTAAATTGTAAGAATTATTTGTCTGCAAAAAATAATTTTTTTCTGATGCACCGTTTCCAAAATAATCTTTTTAAGAATAAGAATGCGTATGACAAATAGAATTAATTTATTTTTAGTTTATTTTAATTAAATTAAAAAAAAATTCGGCCAACATTTCGAATTTGTTTACCCTCAAATTCATAATCACAAATTGATTAAGTTATTCAACTTTAAAATCGTTTTTTCGGAATTGTTTGTTAAAACAAATAAATAACAATTAGCGAAGAGATCTTTTTTCTTAACTTTTTATTAGACATGGAACACCGCCGGGTTTCCAAGCTTTTATAATTTTTAACGTTTAACAAAATTCCTCGAAGATGGTTGGGTCATATTTGTTCCAGAGTTGGGCTTATAAGTCGGTCAGTCTCTGATTGCCAAAGTCGGCAGTTTAGGTCAGGATGACATAAGTTTCTTATCAATA
Organism: Andricus kollari; assembly: GCA_932074435.1. NCBI lineage: Eukaryota > Metazoa > Arthropoda > Insecta > Hymenoptera > Cynipidae > Andricus > Andricus kollari. The sequence continues at coordinate 8,211 of CAKNWW010264798.1, read as the reverse complement.
TAAAAAGAGGCCCGATTGAGGCTGTCGATCTTTGTCTGGTAACGTTGGGCTGATTTTGGGGCCAATGGTTTTACTCTAAGTGCCACTACAAATTCGCACATATCTATTTGTCCTTTTTATTAGGAATTTCAGTTTCAAGTCTTAATTTGAAATTAATTAATTTGAATTTAAAACTGTTAAAGCATTAAGCTATTATCAGGATGAAGACATTTTCGTAGAATTTTTTTTATTGGCAATATAGATTCAATATAGTGCTATCTAATGCTTTGTGCAATTACAAAGACGTCGACTATTCCAAAGTTGAAATAATTGAAACTGAAATTGTTCAGGATGATTTTTGTTATGTTTAAGAGACAATCACGGATTCTAAAGGGTCCTAAGAAATATTAAAGAAGAGATTCCATGATATTTCCAACACCGAAAGAGTGCAAGATTTAGACGCTTCGATTTTATAAAAAAATAAACAAATTTCGGCTATTGACTGAAAACAGGGTATTACAGGGACGCAATCATGAAAATAGAGGACTTTACGGTCCAAAGCTAAATATAGGGTACAATGGGGGATAAAGAGACCGGTTTATGAGGCCTGGTTTTGGTATTGTTTGAAGCAAAATAGAAGGGACTCTTACGCTATATTGTGCTCGCCTAGCAAATCTATCGGCACAACTTTATATTATTTTTTAGTTCAAATAGCGGTGCCAACTTTGGCGAAATCAGGCTGTCATATTTGATGAGTGGAGTGGTAAAGTAAAAGTAAAATTAAGACTCTGATAGTAATTTGCAAGAATAAAACACGTGCGTGAAAGGACGGGCGGGTGTTCCTCTGATAGGAGAGATGGTGAGAGTAAAGAGGAATAGAGTTAGATCGCCGCATGGAGTGGGTGCGGAGAATCGGAGAGGGTGGCTGTCGGTAGGATCAAAGGGCGGTGCTCATTCCAGCTTTCGAACGGGGGTGGTTGGTCGGGAATGGTGCTGGCAGGCCAGAGTTCCTGGGCATGGTGGGTAGATGGTCGGAGGTGGAGGCGACAACGAGCAAATCTGATTTTCGCTCCACTTACTATGCTTCTGGCTCGGCTGCTCCAAACGTATAGACTTGCTCCGACTTTGGCATACTTCGCAATTCATATACACTACTAAGTATGTATAATATACATACTTAGTAGTATACATATTATATACATTGTCTATAATATGTATACTACTAAGGTTAGCCTTAATATCACAAAACATTTCCAAAAATGCAGTTTTACCAGTAAGATTGAGTTGACTTTCTCACAGCCGTATTGCGCTATCTCGAGGATACATTAGGTATGACATGCAGTGGTCAAAAACCAAGCATTTACTGATCAGAACTAATTAACGATCTAATAGTAAATATATTAAGAATTTCTTATTTGATTTATTATTTCGTGAAATAATGTTTTGGAGAAAAACGTATGTTTGAATGCACTTTGTATAAAGAAAGTCCGCGCTGCTATATATTATATAGCCGACGGTGAGTATGAACGATTATTTCAGGATATTGTATGAATGTGAGGTTATGAAACAGAACAGCTGTGATATAGAAGTGCACATGTTAGGGAATTATTTTGAAGGCAAAGAAATAGAAATTAAATTGTTTAGTATTAATTTTGTAGTAAATAATTTGAAGAATAGCAAGGCTGCTGATGTATATGGTACAATTATGGCCGAAATAGCGAGTTGATGATCGTTTGTGGACCGAGAAATCTTTAATAAGCACTAATTGGCAGTGCAACTAAATATATAAATACAAGACCTACACTGCCTAATAATGTTTATTATTTTAAATGAAAAGTTCCTTTAACTGATATTAAATAAGGATATAATATAGTTAATGATTCTAGGGTATTAAAAACTTAATGTAATAAACTACAACAAGCTGGAAAAAAGGAACAGTTCATTGAATGAATGAATGAAAGAATGAATGAATGAATAAGCAACGACAAGGGGACATGAACACAGATGATATCGTTACTCTTTGTGATCAGGATCAGCACAATAATACTATTCTCTGATATGCTTGTGTGCCTGCATGTAATGTGTGACCCCTCTTTTAGATTAGATATCCAGCCCACTTCGATAATAAGGCGTTTTACGACCTGTCATTATACAATGTTTGTTAGGGAGGAACCAGAAAAATTTATTTTACAAATGATGCAAGTCCGGAGTCCTAAGGGAGGAATTTTTTAAAAGGGTTTTGAATATTAATTTTAAGCCCTGATTATGAATGTCTAGGGTAATCGTTCTATGACATTTTTACTGGTTTTTTGAAAAATGTCGGATTTAATTGACCCAATTATTTAAATTATTATGAAGAATTATTGTATCTTCATAATAATCTAGGGTAATTTTTCGAAAAGCGGTTCCTTGATTGTCTAAACAAGTTTTTTTTCAACGAATACATTAATTATGAGAAAAACTCTGTAAAACATGTTTTGCAGAGCCTGAATCAGGAAAAAATTTTTTGCCGTTTAAACTATTTTGTACAAATAATCGCTCCGAAGTTATAGCGTTATAAGCAATCAAATTTGCAATAAAAATTAGGTAGATATCTCAGCGCCTATTAAACCGAAAAATTTCAAAAAAATGCAACTTGCTTTTTGAGACACATACTCCACAGAAGAAGAAAAAATTTCTGATCGAAATAAAACTTTTGTTTATGTACAAACACAGAAGAACGCCGATCCCAAAAAGTACGTCGATTCGGTTTTGTTTTCAGTTACAAAAAAATGAGACAACGGAGAATGAGAATGCAGCTATATTCATGTTTTACCCATAAATATTAGTTCCAACTACAATTTAAAATATGTATTATAATTCTGTTTCGATAATAAATTATTTCCAATATAAATGAACAAATATTTGAGTACTTTTTTCTGGTTTACAAAGTCTTTAGTACAAAATTTCGTTCATTTGAACTTTCAGAACTTCAAGCACATCATTTCGAGAATAAAAATCTTATTTCGAGAAGGTAATAAATGAGCTGCAACAAATATGCGCTGTTTTTCTGTAAATTTTCAAAATGGGCTTTTTTGACAATTATGTATGGAATATTGCACACATAGTTCTTCAAAAAGTCCGTCTTTAAAAATTGTTCCTGAACAAAAGTTTTATTTCGATCTGACATTTTTTTTCCTCTGTGGAGTACGTGTCTTTAAAAGCAATTTGCATTTTTTCGAATCTCGAGTTTTGAATTTCCAGTGACGGTCGCTACATCTGAGCTTTATCTGAGAGAATATAAAGCCCTTGCACTCTAAACTTTCAGTTACTTTCAAACAGATTTCTATAAGTTTTTTTTGTAAATTCTGTCGAAAAGTCACATGCTTTTCAGACGATAATATCATTTTTTTTTAATACGGAAGGTTCTGAATTTTAACTGAGTTTCTCTCATATCTCAGATTATAACACAATGTCACTCTCATTTAAGCGAAATATGATTGAATTTTTCTCCAACTTATTTTAACTGTATAGAGTATAGACTGTAGTGTATACGACACTATCACACCGAGATGATATTTGTAACTTAATTCCGAAATACATTCTTACATACATGAATATTTTATCATTATGATTTCGTTAACTATTTTTGATGAAAATTAATTAACGCCAGTAAATTAAAATGATTCAAAAAAAATTTTAATAACTCAAAAAATTACATTTTTACCAATTTTAAAGTGCCTGAAAAAATATATAGGCAATGTTTATAAAAATTGGCACAATTTCCAAAGTTTGCTTATCACAGACTGTGAAATCTGTATGGTTGTTAGATCCATAAATATGATTGTCATAACCATAAAAATAGTAAAATATTGGTCAACTATAACAGTGGTTCCCGCAACTACATAGCCATTTGTATAAGAGACTAGTTGCAACGTCTACACTATGTGGCCGGCACGAGTATGTACTGTGGTTATGACAACCACACGATTGTTTGACAAAACCATACATAGTGTTTGTAACAACCTCAGTATGTGGTTGTCACAACCACCCAGTATAAGTTCTCATACACAGAATGTTGTTGTCACAACCAGCATTGCTGGATGAAGAAAAATTCTCTTCAGTCATTATTCGTTAACTTTTATTCAAATTTGCATGCTAGAGAGATGTTAGAGATGTAGGGATACGTCAAAAATAAATGTTGTTTAGAGAGATGCAATTCACAGACTGTGTCATGAATCTATCTGGGTGGTTCGCGCGGACGTTCCTTACAATGTTTGACGTGAGTTAAGCAAGCCAATAGGATCCGTAAAATCTACCGATCCTTCTGTAAAGTCCACAGTGGACCTTACAGAAGGATCGGTACAATATCGGTTACAATATTGATGCAGTGGACCGTCCACTGCATCAATATTGTAACCTCGGTTCAGTGAATTGTATTTCTCCTTAATTTAAATTATGACATATACTGCCCTTTATTAACAGCAGTTTTGACTGTAACGGTTACATATAACACATTACATTTCTTGATAAGTAAATTTTACACCTCTTTTTGCGTACAATTTCAACAAAACCTTTAGTTTTTTCTTTTGGTCACTCGTGAAAAAATGTCACACAGGACTTGAAAGTTACTGCTCATAATTTTGCACGAAATTCATCCAAAATATCAAAAAAAAGTATACATCTGTTCACTGTAAAAACTAGAGATCTCTTTTTTTACGGTATCATTTTTTTCGTGTCCTGTTTTTGAAAAGGATAACTTCATGCTGTTATTTTCAATGCAAAACAAACGATTCAGGGATCCCATCAGTGGTCTCATTTTAGTACCACTCGAGACTGTTTTTTTTTAGTCTTATTGTAATACCTGAAACTAGCCCTGAAATAATAATTTATTTTTACAGTGTTGAGATAAGAAAAATTACTTCCAGGTACAAATACATTTGTCCCCTCGCGTAAGAACACGTACGACTCCAACTTATATACATAATTTGAGTGTGCATATGTGTGTGTATATAGGTACATGTTGCGAGAACGGCTGGATAGCTGATAGCTAGCACTCGTTCTTTAGTCAATCCTCCGCCCCTTTTCAATCGAGACTTCAAACGGTGCAGCATGGAATCATGATTGGAACGGCCGCTGCTAAGCAAGGGGCTCTATCTAGCCCCGCTAGTCCGCGCTCACTCGACCCTGGCTTGAGGCTTTTGTAGGGGAGGCTCTGGGGTGGCCGAGGGCGGTTCTCCATCTCTGCCACCTCCTCTACTTTTCGACCCCACCTCCTCACAGGTCAAAATCATGATGAAATTCCTAGCTTTCAATAGCAGATACCAGCTACGTACATATAGCTACAACTACTCTCGTAGCCGCACATGAATATTGTTATAAAAAACTCTACATATGTGATGTTCGGCAAGGAAGGGGCCCACTTGGTCGATCGCAATATATTTGAGATATTCGCGTGGTTGTGATCAAAGGTTAAAAGTATCGATTTTCGGACTTCGACGGGAAATTATATATTTCAATCTACACTGTTAAAAATGTTTGCAATTTTAATATACATTTACTATACATTTGTATATTAAATCTAAAAACTCGGTCTATGAAATATTAATTAGGAGGATGCATATTAAATTTCATATACATGTATATTGATCAACTTTCAGAAAAGTCAGGTAATTTCACTTTCAGCAAATTAAAAATAATTATGGCAGTAATTTTCAATTCTAAATGATGAAGCATAATATTTTTTTCTATTTAAACATAAATTATACTCGGTTTTAAGTGGAAAAGTTCAATTAAGCGAATTATTAAGACACCTAACCTAAAAGCAGTGGTACTCACGTTAAAATTTTGACATTTACAGTGAATTTTGAAGAAAATTCCACCCGTACGTTACACTTTGATTATAAATAAGAATTTAATCGATGAATTTTGGATTATTACTTTAGTTTTAAATATTTGACCAGATTTGGGTGCATCAAAGAACCTTCAACTTCCACGCACTGTGTTTTACTATACATGTATAATTATTCTACAAGATGATGGTATATTAAATTTACTACACGTATATGCATATTTCTTCCATTACATTTATAGTAAAATCGCTATAGAAATTTCTAATAGTGTATGCTCTATCTCATGACATTAAACTTATGTCCAGAAGCGACCGAAAGTAGGTCAACTTTATGTTTAAAGAAAAAATATAATAGATGCCACGACTCGCTTTTTAACCCAGAGGATTCATCTTGAGCTTAAAATGTCAAGAATTTATTCAGCTACATATCCCTATGCGTAACTCCATACCGACAACCTGGGCCCTTTCCTTGCGGAACGTCAGGTCCGTTAAGCTGGGAAGACCACATTACAAAAATGGACTCAAAACCTATAGGGAATTTAGGGCTCATTTAGGGCTAATTTAATGCCCTATTGGCAAATTGAATGCTCTGCATTTAAACAAAAAAACAGTGGTCATGCTAGCTTAACATTAAGCTAGCAGGACCACACATAGAAAAAACTACTTAAAAAATATTTCTTTGCCGAATAATTTAGGGCTCATATTACCCTATTGCCAAATTTGATGCTCCGCCTTTTTTTTTTAAACCGGTGGTCCTGTTAGCTTAACCTTAAGCTAGCAGGACCACACATAGAAAATAAGAAAATATTTCTTTGCAGAATAATTTAGGGCTCATTTAGGGATCACTTCATGCCCTATTGCCAAATTTAATGCTCCGCAATTTTTAGAAAAAAACTTTGGTCATGCTAGCTTAACGTTAAGCTAGCAGGACCACACATAGAAAAAAAATACTTAGAAAATATTTCTTTGCAGAATTTGATGCTCCGCCTTTTTTTAAAAAACCTGTGGTCCTGTTATGTTAACCTTAAACTAGTAGGACCACACATAGAAAAAAACTACTTAGAAAATATTTCTTTGCAGAATAATTTAGGGCTCATATGACCCTATTGCCAAATTTGATGCTCCGCCTTTTTTTTTAAAAACCTGTGGTCCTGTTATGTTAACCTTAAACTAGCAGGACCACACATCGAAAAAAACTACTCAGAAAATATTTATTTGCAGAATAATTTAGGGCTTACTTAATGCCCTATTGCCAAATTTAATGCCCCGCAATTCTTAGAAAAAACCTGTGGTCATTCTAGCTTAACGTTAAACTAGCAGGACCACACATAGAAAAAAACTACTTAGAAAATATTTCTTTGCAGAATAATTTAGGGCTCATTTAATGCCCTATTATCAAATTTGATGCTCCGGCTTTTTTTTTTAAATAACCTGTGGTACTACTAGCTTCCACACATAGAAAAGAACGACTTAGGCCGGTCAGTTTTACTAAAACATCAGAAAAACTAACTAAATTATAACTAGAATGCTGTCACTGATTGGAATTTGGAGAGTAAGAAAAATATATTGTTTGAGCACTGATTGTTTAACTAAAGAAATGTAACAATTTTGTGATATGCTTCAAATATCCCCTGATAATTAGAATGCCTGATATCGCTCTTCTTTTACAACGCAGCAGTTACCTATGACTTTTATAACATACACATAACTATTTTATAATTTATTTTCTTATGTCGCTATTTTATCATTTTCGTCTCAATGCAAAAAGTCGAGATTCCTCTCGGTTCAAAAAAATATATACTCACTTTGCGAAACTCACACTTTTTAACATACGATCAATTGTAAAAGCCGATAAGCATAAGAAAACCTTTTTGAAAGAATTCTATAGAGTTTAAGTCATACAATAACTAAAGTCGGCGTCAAAAGTACGCGACCCTCACTTTGAACACTTGCAACTCATTCAAAAAAAAATCGCAGAAAATTTTGGCCAGGTAAACGTGAAAGCGTAAGGTCTCCCGAATTGAAAGATATGTATATTGTTGTTCCAAAAAATCTTTTACGGTGGCGCTGATGTAAAACGATCTTGGAAAGAAATAATGATAGGAAGTTGTTTTATGGCTTAAGATGTGCATTTTCGTAACGCGATTGATGTACAATTTGAAAAAATGAAATTAGATCAATATTTCGCGAAGTAAACCTAAACGCATATTTCGGAATTTAATGAGAATAGCCACCATATAAAAAGTGTTAGAAGAAAAGTATCTATTTCACAACAATAGGGACCTCAGAAGGAAGGGGTACCCCGATGTACCTGCCTTTTTCCCTCCCAGCTATTGACCAGCGGGTGAGCCGGGGACCCCTTCTTTCTGAGGTCCCTATTGTTGTGAAATAGATACTTTTTT
>CAKNWW010264795.1:0-13535 GCA_932074435.1 Andricus kollari | reverse complement strand
TTTATCTGGTTGAAAATTCATTCTTTTTTAATTCGCCTGTTTGGTTAAATCAGAACCTGAAAAACGATTAAAAAATATCTATTTCACCAACTGGTCCAAAAGGTTAAAGCCAAATCTGTACAACCGTTTGTTAACCGTTTAAAACGTTTTTGATATCGTTTGAAAGGCAAGTCTTCATAGTATTTCACTATCTAATGGAGATATTTTCATACTTTAATTCCTGAAATCTAGTCCCTAAGTCATTAGTTATTAAAATACTACAAAGAATTACCTTACAAAATTGTTTTGTCCTTCTAAAATCATGAAATATTTCTGTATAAAATAAATTTGGTTAAATTTGTTTTACGATTATTTACAATTATTTTCCAATCAAAACTATTTTACACTTGAAATAAAATTATAAAAATAAATATATGTTTTCTGAGATTCTTGTGAAAATTTCGAAATATTTTCTAAGATTTCAGATATTTCAAATCAAAAGTTTTTTTCAATAAAATTTCAATAAAAAAAATATATTTTAAATTAAAAATGGTCGAATTTAATTTTAAGAAAATTAATTCTCAACAAAATAAACCAATTTTCAAGTAAAAATGATTTTTAGTCAAGAAAAAAGGAAAATTTCAAACAAATTATAATTTGCGGCTAAAAATCATTTTTAATACAAAATATAATTTTCGAATAACTACTTATTTTTTAGGTTTATTTATTTTTAAGTTGACATAAATATAATTTTCCTAAGATTCTTAAGAAAATTTTCAAACTGTTAATTAATGCTTATAAGTTGCTGAAAAATGTTTAATAAATCGCGTAAATAAATATGAGTGTTTCGGGTAAAATGATTTAGCATGCACAAATACACTGAATTTAGATTTGTTAACGAAACAAAAAATGAATTATGGCACGGAACGAAGATTAATAACAAAACTGATGAATGATTGATAAACTAATAGTTTATTACGTGAGAAAAATATGAAGTTAATTGAAACACAACGAAATAACAATAAAATTACTGGAGAAACGAATTCGAAATCGATAATCGCTTTTTTCAGAAAGCGAAGGATCTTAGCGCGTGCGGTCGATGACGTTGTCAATCGTCAACTGTCGAAATGACGCCATCCTTCACTCGCCCTCACCCCTCTCACCAACCCTTCACTCTCGTCAGCTCATCGGCAAATTCCATAATTTTCCGATGGGCGTTCTCAGTGCTGGCTCATGAAGAGTGTTCACCCCGACTTACAGTTTTTTAACTTTAATCAATATCTGCGCGTCCACGACATCCCCCCTCCTGTATTCCTAGAGTAGGAATACCATTATGTTTCTCGAGGACGCAAATTTTCGTAGCTGGTCTCCGGTAGGTTCCTGTTCTGGTTCGCACGTCCGCGACCCGAACCTGCTTGTCCTTGCCAGGATACACGGCAGATATAATTCCGCGTATCCACTGGTTCCGGGGGAGTTGGTTGTCCCAGATGACAACCAGATCGTGTGTTGCAAAGTTATGATCTCAGCCAGTCTACTTCCCATTACCGCTGCTTGAAGTTCCAGTCTCGGGATGCTCATGTGCTTCAACGGTGCTACTCTGCTTTTGGCCATTACCAAGGTTGTTCTGATACCTGCATCCCCCTCAAGTCGGAAATATCCGACTGCTGCAAATGCTTGTACACTTGCATCACAGAAGATATGAAGTTGCACGTCACGCAACTTACCAATCCCGAGTGAGTAGCAGCGAGGAATTCTTAACTTGCTAGCTTCTACCAAGTCCGCTAACCAGATTGTCCACTTTTTTGTCAATTCATTTGGAAGTAGAGTGTCCCAGTCAAGTCCAGACCGCCAAATATCCTGCATCAGAATCTTACCTCGATCGTCATTACTGTCAAGAGTCCTCGGGGTTCAAAAACTGACATTATTACTTTTAAAACTTCGCGCTTTGTCGGTTGCTGTTCTCCACTAATCAATCTACTAGCTACACGGGAAAAATCGGCGGTAAATGTTAGCGCATCGTTCTACGGTGACCAGATCACCCCCAGTACTCGCGCGAATTCCTCTTCTCCGAAGGATAGCCGCTCTCCACGCTGCGCGACGGCTTCCGACGGAAACGAGCTCAGAACTTCTGGAGAGTTGGACATCCAGTTTCTGATCTAGAAGCCACGTCGTTGATGGATATAAGCTACCTCTTGCGCTCTTCAAATAAAATCTTCTTCGGTCTACAGGTTGTCCAGGTAGTCATCCATGTCGTGACGCTCGACGATCGATCGGCATGCTTCTGGAAATATTTCTTTGAATCCTTCGGTGTTGCGATTTTTGATCTCTTGAGCAAAGTAAGGCGATGACACTGCCCCGAAGATCATGACTTCCATCTGAAAAGTTAGCAGCTCACCAGTACTCTTGTCTCGTCCTAGAAATCATTGACTCCCTCGATCTTCCTCACGAATTCTTACTTGATGGAACATTTCTCTCAAATCGCTACAAATCGCTATGGCTCGTTCTCGAGCAATTGAGAGAATTCCCGCCAGAGAATTTTAAAGGTTGGGACCCTTTAGCAGTTTGTCGTTTAAGCTTACTCCCTGACTTTTAGAAGAAGCATCGAAGACGAGCCGAATTTTCCCACGCTTATTATGATTTGTCACGGCAAACTGAGGTAGGTACCAGGTCCTGGCATTCGTCTTCTTCGCCTCATCAGCCGATAGCAGTCGCAGGTACCCCTTCCTCAGATATTCGTCTATATTCTTATCATATTGCTGCTCGAATAGAGGGTCTTCTTTCATTTTGTTCTCTAGAGATTGAAACCTTTTTTCTGTCATTCTTTTGCTTTCTGGAAGCACGTCCCTCGCTTGCATGTTAACACCGAAACTTTCTATGGTCCAGAAATTCTTCAGTAGTCGACTGATTTCTTCCTCCTCTTCAGTGTGGTAGATCAAAAGTAAGCATTCGGTACTCGTTACTGCTGATATGAAAGGTCTGTAAACTGCCCATCCTAACGGGGCGTGTGTCGCTACCGTTGCGTTAGGCTTTCCAACGATGACCTTGAGCGCGAACCTGAGTTGCGCGTAATCCTCTCCGATCAGAATTTCCGGTGTTGCTCCTGCAGTGTTTGGGATATCTAGGTGTCGCAGATGTTCCCAGTCAGAAACTTCCATGTCGATCGGCTGGCCCGGCAACTCAAGGTCATCCAAAGTCCGAATGTCCTTCAGTTGGTAGGTGTCAGATTCGCCAGTGATCTTCACGGATACTCTTCTGGATGATTTATCTACGTAAGTCATTTCATTCAACCATTTCGAGCACAGTGGATCGCTGTACCAGTGTAGACCTAACTTACGAGCCAAATTATCCCTGATTATCGTGACTGAAGATCCTGAATCTAAGAAGGCATGTGTTCGTATCTTGCCTTCGGGACCCTCTAGAGTAACAGGCACGATCATCATAAGCACTCGCTTCTTTGATTTTCTCACTACGTTCACTTTTTCTATGGGCGAGGTGTTGGTTTTCGAATTTATCGCGGACGCGACGTTAGTAATGGGTGTCTCACGGCAATCGTTATGTAGAAGCTGATGATGTCCTTTCGTGCAGTTATTTTTTCCGCACTGCTTACTTTTACATTGTCGTAAGAGGTGCTTTCTTGACAGGCATTTAAAGCACACTCTTTCCCCTGTTGCCCACTTCCACCGCGCGTCAATATCTAAGTTTTTAAACGCGGCACAATTTCCGATCACATGGTTTTTATCACAGAACGCACACTTAATTTCATTCTGCTCGGTATTATCGGCCAACGTTAACAGGGATTTACTGTCTTTTTCCTGCTTCCCATCTAGAAGTGGGTTAAAATACGCGCTTACCGTCTCCGGCTTATCGTCTTTCACACGCGGAAACTCGGTCACGTTGCGCATCAGCGCCTGGATCACATATTCGGGTCGAACAAAACGTCTTTCTAAAATCTCTATGATTTTGTCTACCCGACATGTCATTAGTAATGACCGCACCGTTTCCAAGGCATAAGTACTCTGTCGGAAAGTACTTATAAACAGTGGCCAATCATTTACTTCAACGTAAATATAGGAAGATCCGTACCCATTTTTTGGGGGAGTACGATGATTTAATTCGCTCACCTGTCCTGACTCCTTGTCGCTCGATCTGCGACTCCCGCGGCGCTGTGTAACGTGACTTATTCCCGTTGCTGCTCTCGAGCACTTTGCCTGGAAATCCAGGAACGGACCTTCGAACTCACCGATCGTTCATCTTCATTGATGTTTTCTTCGTTGATGTCATCCTCTGTGTTATCTTGGCTGCTTTCTTCATCGAGATCAGCCATTTCTCTTTCAGCTTGTATTCTGACAAGCTCTTTCTTTCGTTCAAGCTGTAATCGGGCTTCTTCTTCCTCGAGTCGCAGAAGTTCTTCAGCTTGACGGAGTTGAATTTCTCTGCGCTTCCTCTCTCGCGCGCTCGTACTTGACCGTTTTGATCTTTCGGTTCTAGATTTTGAGGAACGGTTGGATAGAGATTTGGATGGTTGAGCTGGAGTTGACGTGCTAGGAATCATTCGCTGCTGTGCTCCTCGTTTCGTGTACCCCGATTGATCGCGCCAGGCTGCGATCCAGGTACGAAGCGAGTAGACGGTAGTCCCAAATTCTTCCTGTTGCTTCTTCTTGTCTCTCTCTTCTCTTCTTCCGGGGTAAGGGTTGCATTAAAAGGATTGTCTTCCTCTCCGCTCGCCCTTACGAAGCTTTGTTCACCATCTTCTTGCCGTATCTCGGTGCCTTCTCCGTTTCTACTATCCGTTCCAAAAATTTCTGACGCGTCTCCGCGGGCGTCCTTTTGGTTTTCCATAATTTTCACTGAAAACTTTTACTGATAATCCAAGCACAATAGTCACTTTGTCTGAACACACACAAACTGTTTTTTCACTAAACTAAGTCACTTCAGTAACTTATATGCCACTGTAGGATCCACCGTGAAAGGATCCGGCTCGAAGGACCATTTGTTAATTAATGCTTATAAGTAGCTGAAAAATGTTTAATAAATCGCGCAAATAAATCTAAGTGTTTCGGGTAAAATGATTTAGAATGCACAAATACACTGAATTTAGATTTATTAACGAAACAAAACAATGAATTACGGCACGGAACGAAGATTAATAACAAAACTGATAAATGAGTGACTCATCCTCACCCCTCTCACCAACCCTTCACTCTCGTCAGCTCATCGGAAAATTCCATAATTTTCCGATTGGCCTTCTCAGTGCTAGCTCATGAAGAGTGTTCACCCCGACTTACAGTTTTTTTAACTTTAATCAATATCTGCGCGTCCACGACAGAAATATTTATTCATATTTTTATATGTCAATCAAAATTACAACATCAAACAAATTGTTAACCAAACCGACGACTTTTCAACCAAACAAAGATGAATTTTCAACCAAAAAAGCTGAATTTTCAACCAAAAAAGCTAAATTTTCAACAAAAAAAGTAATAATTGCTATTTCAATAAAAAAATTATAACTTTAAATAAAAACAGTTAACATAAACTTTAAATGAATAAATTTTCAACCAATTAACAAAATTTTCAAATCAAAACAAATTTTTTTTTGAAGAAAAAAGGAAAATTTAAACAAAATTATAATTCAAGGCGAAGAATATTTTTGTATACAAAATATAAATTTCGAATAACTATTTATTTTTTAAGTTTATATATCCTTAAGTCTATATAAATATAATTTTTGTAAGATTCTTAAAAAATTTTCCGTGGGCCGACGGTCAATTTGCACCTGGGCAATAGTGATACGAGACGACACTTTTTGATACTTTTCCGATACGTAAAAAAATCGAGCGACACAAATCCGAGACTGAAATGTGAGTATCATATCGGTATTATCTCAGTATCGAAAAATATCGCTCAGCGGAATCACCAAAAGTTTTCTATCCGATATTATTTCTTGATTTTATAATAAAAATATATAAACAAATGCACAAATTATATGTGATAAGGTGTTTATGTTTAAATATTTGTTGCATAGTGGAAACGGACTGACACAGAACTTGATCTAGAAGCTCTCGAGCTCCTTATTTCATATTAAATACTCAGGACGAATTAAAACATGTCCGCGAATATTTATTAGCCTATTCACAATATAACGAAAACAATTATATCTCACACACAAGTATGATACTCAAAAAGTGCAAGGTCAGTATTGCTGAAAAAATTTTTGTTCGTAAATATACCTATAATTATTCTTTCACGACAAGTAAAACAACTAATGATTTCTAACAATCACTAGTAATACAATGTAGAAGGCTGTGAGATTAGTTTCGCTCCTTGTGCTGACTTACGAAGCAGAGCGTTGATGTATCCGATTCTCAATATCGATATTGAAAATCAATACTTGAATCTGGGAATTGAATTTTTTTATTTTGAAACGAAATGATTTTTTGTACGTTGTATGCAAATGTTTTGTCTTACGGAGCTTAACACTTAAGGCTGTTGGAAAAAGTTGCACAAAAATGACGAAATTTATTAAGCACTCAAAACTTACCAACGGCCGACGATATTGCTGTTTTGAGATTTTAAAAATGCACTTTGAAAATTGGCTAGACCCCGGAAGGGGTTTCGCGGTGGCGGTAGTTGGGGTGAGTCTCTGGTTTTGCGAAAAAAATCCGGTAACTGCCAAAAAATGAGAATAAAGTGGTATAGCAACGACGTGAAGTGTGCAGGAAGCCAACTTACAGCTGGTGGTGTGATAGTTCAATCGTAATTGATCGTACTTCGAAAATGCACTGTCGGTAAAAGTCGCATATGTATTGGTGGGCATTTCAAATTATAATAAAAAATGCAATTTGTGATTTTCTTTTCTTCAATTGGTTATTGACATGTCTTAATGATTGGAGAATGCAACAGTATCACTGCAATTTGCATGAAAAAAAAAATTTATCCTTAGTATAATAAACATGGTATCGAAAAAGGAAAATTGTAGAAGTGATAAAAGGATGCCGCTGTGAGCTCGCTGATAATAATCGATAATAATTTTTCAATTAAAAAAAATTATTTATTGAATTATTTACATATCTTGTTGTGTTATAACGTGCAAAAAAACATGTGGAATGGCGCATCATGTAGTGTCGTATAAATAAGGTAAGTATTTTAAATCCTATTCTCGCTTTATAGAACATTAATATTACTCGCATTCCCAGAATCTAAAACTCCCTCAGAAAGGAACACTCAAAAACCTCAGAAAAATTTGCTATTACTACAGTGAAAAATTATTATTTGAATATATTTCAGGAAAAATGTAAATTACTCACTGAAAATAACAAAATCTGTAAACCTTTGCAGACATTTTAAAATCAATCGCCCTCGTTCGCAAAGATACATTATTCTTAGATATCGAGATAATGCACTCGGAGAGATTCAATGTACAAATTATAATTAAAATAGGAATAATAGGATGTACAATACTTACTAGAGATGGGACGAGCAGTACTTCGGCTACTGCTTGTCCTCCAGCAGGCAAGACATCCTGCTTGCTGAAGTCCAGTTTTAAACTTCGGCTACTGATCCCTCCGGCCACCGGAGGAAGCAGTAAACAGTAACTGCGGCCGGATTTCCACTGCCTTTTTTATCCTACTGCAAACTCCGGCGTCAGGTACCTGAAGCCCTGAACCCTTTTTTCTGCGTCTTCTGACTCTGTATTTCTAATGCTTTATTTCCTCTCCCAAGAGTTCTGAATTGAATGCGAGTAATTCAATATTGAGAAAATGATCATTTTAAATGTTGAAAATAATGAAATTATATTTTGCTTTTAATTTTCGAGGTGATTCGTGAATGAAATATAAATTATTCATTTTATTTAGATAATAAAACAATATACACGACATGAGTGTAGCGAATGACATATTTTATTTCCTAAATAATTATTTCAATGTTTTCTTCAAATTAATTGTTAATACTAGCGATTTAAGATTCACATGCAAATCACAAAATGTGTCTTTCTCTGAGTACATTATTACATTATCCTTGTACATCAATTATTACGCAGTTAAACGATGAACAGTGCTGTAATAAATATTGCTGTGTACACTATGTTTCATAACAAATTCGCATTCCCTGACACTTTTCTCGACAATAATTATCTATTATGTTAAAAAATCGGGTAAAAGTGATAAAAAAATATGAAAATATATCCAGACAATTAATATCTACTGGAGAATATAGTAATTTGTGATACAAGTGCGCAAAACAGGTGATTGTGTGCGAGTGTGCATTTTGCAGCATAAGCCGGAGGATCGAAGCATGATCCGGTGTTTAGCTCACGAGCGAAGCGAGTGTGAAAATGTAGACGAGTACTTCGAGCCGCAGGCGAATGATGCAATCACACGAGTTACCAATCACCTAGGCGCACGTGTATCAAACGCTATTTTATGCAACGCCCGTCCGAAAAAGTTGTGTTAGGAGGAGTTAACGAAAAACACTAATCTTAAAAGAGAAGATTTTTAAATTTTGTAAACAAATTTTTTTGAAAAAAAATGTTGTAAAAAAAATGTTTGAAAAAAAATGTTTGTGATAAAAAATGTTTGAAAAAAAATCTAGTCGCAAAAAATGTTTGAAAAAAAATTATGTAAAAAAAATGTTACGAATAAAGCGCTTATGCCCTTTTGCTGTGCCAAATGTTAACGTTTATGCCCTTTTGTACGACGGACGAAAACGGCTACGAAACCCTAAAAACAAAAGCTCAATCATTAAAAGATTTGTTCAAGTTAAATCTAAATTTATTTCAAGAAGATACCAACACCAGAGTTCAAAGTTACCTATGCCGGTGTCTAAAGTACCTAATCTTGAAAGTGCGCATGCGCAGCTTTTTCACCAGTGCCTAAAGTAAGCCATCTTCAAACTGCGCATACGCGAAAATGGTTTGACACAGTATGCTCTAATAAGGTCCTTTAGGCACCATTTCGAAACATGATGTTTTGAATTAATGACGAACTGGCGTGGGATAGCGAAGGAATCATGTTCAGCAATGTTAAAGTCCACAAAAATGAACCAGACAATTTCTCACGGGGATCCTGCACTTCTAGATACCTTGTATCAATTTAGTTCAGGATACGAGTCCTCGATCCTATCCAATGAGGCATTTCCTAGGTTCTCTAGACGACGCACAATGGATTTATTACCGTTACAACCACCAAGAATTAGCCACACCAGCCTACACCTTGATAGCAACTGAACTCTCTCTGAGAAGGGAGCCCGGCAGTCCCCCACCAAGGCACTATCAAGCATTGGGAGGATGCCATGCGATGATCAATGAAGCCCGAAGGTCCAAATAAATTATTAACATCCCGCCCGCCTCGTTCACCGAACGAAATAAATCCCACGTACGAAGGTCAAGAGTTTAGTGCCGCCCGCCATGACGCACACAATACATTTCAATGTATAAGGAAAACTTTAGTTTCGCCCGCCACGGAGCACAATTGGCCGTATAGAGCCAGCGCATGACTGGTAATCAGCTCAATTTGACGATGGGACGATTGTAGCTTCCAATGGAAGTTGTAACCGTGGCAGATCGCACAAGTCCTTCATGTCCGGGACTAGGATTGGTTACCCGTCCCAAAAGCCATGTCCTACATCGAAGTAGAGAAGGGTCGACTGTCGATTGTCTCGTGTTCATTTTGATGATTAAGTTTCGGCACAGTTCGCTGGATCTCTGAAATTCGATTGGCGACAGAACCCGGCCAACAAGAAGGATCATCTGTTTGAACACAACCGAGAACGCTTCGTGAGTCCGGCCAAGCGTAGCTGACCGCATGAAAGAGTTCCGATTCCTCGCATACGGTATTGACCAATCGAACCATAAGCACCGTAGCACAAGTTTCTAGTTTAGGGATAAAGTCATGTTGGCTGGTATCCCCAAAAACGTGGAATACTATTCTATTTTTATTACCCTAATCCCAGCAGAGACTCTTCCAAGGTGCGGATACAGGCCTGTCGAAGAGGGAGGCGCACGATTTATCTACCCGTGTTGTCGCGTATAAGTCCGTCCGTAAAAGCTCGCTCACTTTCCTGATCCTCGAAAGAATTCAACGATTTGATACTGCTACCCTGAATCGATTCAGAATGCTGGCAAGGTTGTCCCCTTGGCGAACACTGAACGTCAGTACGGTTCTGGAATGGCCACATTCATCTAAAGGTGTAGAGGATTCGACCGGACCAATCACAAACCGCCTGAAAACGAATCGAAGGGCGTCGGGAGCCTCTCGCGAGCCTTGACGACTAGCATCTAGAACAGTTATGCCGTAAATCACCGCCTAAGAGCACAACAATGGGTTAGGCTACAATGAACTTTGGATCCACTAAGGGAAGCCCCTGGATCTGATGCCAATCCCTATCCGCAACATTATCTGATGGAGCGATCACACGAATATCGCGAAGAACAAGAGCATTCACTTCGACAAGTAACAATGATTGCCGAGATTCGAGAGGTAGGGCCACGCGTCTAGGAACAATCTTGATTGGTTTATTTTTTCAATTATGCTAATGAAAATATTGATCGCCTGTTGTGGTAAACCAAGATGTAAACGGATCCGCGGAACAAAGAGCTGGTCTCAGAGCCAGGGTTGAGGAGGGCTTGTTCGAAATTGGTGTTCATCCGAGGTCTTTACAGCGGCTTGTGCTGTAGCAAGTAGAACTTGTCAGTCGAAGGCCTTTTACGAGTCATGACTTTATGAAGTGTGATATAATGCTGTTTATAGCGCAGACGATAACAAGTCTTCGAAGGGCAGTTGCGACTCCCATGTCCCATCTTATGACAATCAAAGCATGAGCATAGTCGAATTGCAGTTTGATGCCTATCAGGAGCGTTAAGCCTATGCCACTTTTGAAAATTACCGATGAAGTGGTTTGGGTTATATGCAGCATAAGAGGGATTACAAATGTAATTAAGACCTGCGACTTCATTTTTCGAGCCTTGCGAGGCGTTCTATGTTGAGGCGGTAGACATGCCCCTGGATTCAATCATTAGCGTATGCAACGTTGCGGCAGCCCCAATTGCTCGAATCCGCTGTTGTAGAAACACTTGAATTTCAGAAATGTGAGAAGAAGTTTCTTTATATGTGTGATCGAAGTTACCAATTACAATTTTCTCTTCAAAGGTCCATGACTCTCTTGATAAGACATGTGCACGAATCTTTATGAATTGTGCAACGTTTGCAGACCTGTAACCAATGGCAATGACAAAACAGAACCCCAATTGGGGATTTCATTTTGCGGACATAGAACGACAGAAAATGAGAAGACAAGAAAGAGAGTTTGAACCTCCATTGCAATGCAGGGACCTAGGAAAATGTCCAAAGTTAGCTTGTCAAACTTTAATTAAGATTCAGGCAAAGATGAATAACAAAAAAATCAAGATAAGTACATGATCTGTCATGGGGAATAAGTCAGTCATGCCTGAGGGCATGTTTCCCAGTGCTTGCAATGTTGCAACAAATCAACAATCAATATTTCCGTCCTGCTTGAGAGCCCGTCTCGAAGCGTTTGCAATGGCGCAGACAATCACAATATATGTTGTAATATATGGAAAAGTTCAAAGTTAGCTTGTCAAACTTTAATTAAGATTTAGGCAAAGATAAATAACAAAAACAACAAGATAAAATACATAAGCTGTCATTGGAAATAAGTCAGTCATGCCTGAGAGTCTGTTTCACAGTGCTTGCGATGTTTAAAAAAATCAACAATCAATATGTCTGTCATGCTTGAGAGCCTGTCTCGAAGCGTTTGCACTGTTGCAAACAATCACACAGTCAGTAAGTCAGTTCGTCATGCCTGAGCCTGTCTCGAGGCGTTCACAATGTTCCGAACCATCAACCATCAATATGTCTGTCATGCTTGAGAGCCCGTCTCGATGCGTTTGCAATGTTGCAAACAATCACACAGTCAGTAAGTCAGTTTGTAATGTCTGAGAGCCTGTCTCGAGGTGTTCACAATGTTCCGAACCATCAACCATCAATATGTCTGTCATGCTTGAGAGCCCGTCTCGAAGCGTTTGCAATGGTGCAAACAATCACACAGTCAGTAAGTCAGTTTGTAATGCCTGAGAGCCTGTCTCCAGGCGTTTGCAATATTTTCATCAATCCATCATCAACTTCATCTTGAGAAAGGCTGTTCTAGTCGTTCGAAACAATAAACAAAATTGATGTCTATGAAAAAAACTATAAAAATTCTGAGAATAATTAATTGCTCAGAAAGATCGCAATACACTTTGTATCCCTTCATAGACTCTTTCTCATTACTTCAATTTCTCTTGCTAAAACTTTTCTATCTTATCATCTATTTTCAAAAGATAACATTATTTCTACGAATTCCGAGAAATTTAAAACCGTGAGGAGATACAAAATTTAAATACCTTGAAAATAAGGATTCAAACCCGTAGAATTTAATTCACAATATACGAATAATTCTAAGGCTAAATTAATACCTTTTCAGGTAACCTTACCTTTAAAATTAAATTTTAAATGTACAGTGTTGAAATACAAAATTTCAAATTTGGTAGACATTTCAATCCAAACAAACAACGTCCCATAAATAGTTCAAACTGCATACTTAAATTAAAGCTTCAAGGCTGAACTCCCAGATGCACCAAAGTATGCAACCCGCAAGAATTCCACATCGAAATTGTTCAAAATTGCACGCCATGCAACTATAATGACATTTAAAGTGAGTGGATACATTTTTCCACTAAGAATTAACAAAATTCTGACAGTATTAAAAATCTGTTAAAAATGAGATAAATAATAAGCCTCTACGTGAACTTTTATTCTGTATAATTCGTGCGATATTTTAGTAACATAATTTATCGTAAGCTCAGTCTATTTTTTAAACTCAATGTTGAAAGGCGATCCTTTTTACACAAAAAAAATGTCACTCCAAATACGTAGGATATTTTCCCTATTAAAAAACTCTTTCGAAATACATTAATAGCATTGCATTCTTCAAAAAACGTCAAATAATTGACCAGAACTATGAAATTTAAAAAAAAGGATAACTTACTTCAAGTTCATGCTCCCCTTCGCCAACCCACTATCCGGCTCGAAGGACCAAAAATGTTTTTTGAATTAATGACAGACTGGCATGGGATAGCGAAGAAATCATGTGCAGCAATGTTAAAGTCCACGAAAATGAACCAGACAATTTCTCATCATGATTGTTTACATTTATTCTAAGAATCGAACATACCATAGCTAATGATCGATTTTTATGTTTTACATACCTTTAAGCTCGGTTTTATAACGAAATAATCCAATATGAATCACTTTTGTACACATGTAATGTACACTAGGTACATAAAACGATGTTCGAGATAGATTTTCAGCCTAACCGACGCGCGGCATTGCTCGGAGCTTGGACTGTATCAGGAAATGAAACACCCCAGAGTCACAAATTCTTCTAAAAATTCTTGATTATTACTCAAAATTTGTGGGGAAAAATTTTTTACTATTACTTGAATCCCTAGTGGAAACATGTTTACAAATAGCTTTCTTACTCTACGCAAAAGGGTATTC
>CAKNWW010264756.1:0-10578 GCA_932074435.1 Andricus kollari | reverse complement strand
GAAGGGTTAATAGTCCCACTGTATAAGAAAGGAGATAGGAATAGGCAGGAAAATTATAGAGGGATTACGCTAATGAATACAGCGGATAAAGTATACGCGATGATGGTGGCGGAGAGGCTGCGGAAGGATGTCCAGGGGAAAGGAATATTGCCGGAGACGCAGGCGGGCTTTAGGGCGGGTAGGAGTACTATCGACAATATTTACGTTCTGCAGCACGTGGTGGATAGAGAATTAGCGAAGAAGGGTTCGAGAGTGTACGCGTTTTTCGTAGATCTCAAAGGCGTGTTTCCTTCGGTGGATAGGGGAAGGTTGTCAGAGGCGATGGAGGATAGAGGAGTGGAGAGTGGCCTGATCGACAGGGTAAGGGAGATATATGAAGAGACCAAAGATAAAGTAAGGGGAGCGGAGGGGATTTCGGAGGTATTCTGGATGGATAGAGGGTTAAGGCAAGTATGTCCGCGTAGCCCAATGCTTTTTGCGATTTTAATTTCGGATATGGAAAGTAAGCTGGAGGCCGGGGTGGTAGGAGGAGTCAGGATAGGAGGGGTTAGAATTTGGTCACTAGCGTATGCAGATGACATAATGTTGCTGGAGAAAAGCGAGGAGGCCTTAAAGGAGATGATGAAGAGGTTGAGAAGATACCTGGATAAGAGCAGGTTAAAGCTGAATGCAGAAAAGTCTAAGCTTATGGTGTTCAGGAAAGGAGGTGGGATGGATAAGGGAGGGGAGTGGAAGTGAAAGGGAGAGGCGGTGCAGGAGGTAAAAGAGTTTGTGCACCTGGGCTTCATGTTTCGGAGGAATGGGGGAGTGGATGGTCACATAAAAGAGAAAGTGGACATTGGGGTTGGCAAGGAACACGCCTAATTATATTGTCAGGAGGGAGACGGGGAGAACGAGTATAGGGATTCTAGCTGGGAGTCGAACGTGTAAATATGAGGAGAAATTTTTGGAAGAGGGGGAAGTAAGCTGGTTAGAGAGTGTTGGTGGGAGAAGGAGAACAGGAGAGGGGGTGGGAGGATGGAGGTTGAGAGGGAAAGATGCATGCGGAAGGAAGGAAGGTATATGAGTTGGTTAAGAAAAACGGCATGGAGAGAGATAAGACAGCAGGGGAAGAGAGAATAAGAGAGTCAAGGTTTAACGGGAACTATGTGTGGATTATGCCAAGGGCGAGAGCACAATATTTGTGTGAGAAAGGAGAGAAAGGAAGTCAGGAGCTTATAGCGAGGATGAGATGTGGGTGCATGGAGGATTTTAATAGGTTCTGGCTTTCAGAGGAAAAGAAGATGTGTCAAATGTGTGGGAGGGGGTATGCAAAAGTGGAGCACTGGCTGGAGGAGTGCGTAGAGGTGGAAAGGAGTGTAATGAGCATGGAGGTATTGATGCATGAAAGGGGGGACAAAAGAGCAGTAGCATGGGTGAAGGGAGTGTTGGGTAGGATGAAGAAGAAGAGAAGGAAGGAGGAAGAGGAATGGAGAAGGAAAGATTGTAAATAAGAGAGAAAGTAGATATAAGTAGGATGTAAATATTGTAAATAATAGATAAGCATTAGATAATAGACGCGGAAGCGAGAGAGTAGGGAGATGCCAGCGAGGTGAAGCGAGGCGAGGAGGGCAAGGCGATAAGAGCGTGCGATCCTAGAGATAAGGTATGGATGTATGTTAGTTTCAAGGCTTAGATTAAGGAAAATTATGTAAAAAAGGAAAGTGTACGCAAGTCAATTTTTGAAGGCCAACAGGCTGAAGAATAAACGCTTATACTTACTTACATTCCTATCCTTTACATTACTCGTCAAATTCTGTTTTAGATTTTTTTCATATTGTGAAATAATTTAATTACATGATTTACATCAAGGAAAACAAACCAGAGATTATTTTACAACAGTGTAAACACAGGTAAATTAAGAAGCTTCAATATGCTCCAAAGATTGAAACGACTGCTCGTATAATATTGAAAAAATTATTTAACCTTTTACTTAATCGAAAGAATAATACTTTGAAAACAAAATATTAATCATTTGTCGTTTTTTAAAGAGCAATTTAGAGTACCAGTATAAAGAATTGTACATGCACAAACGTAAGAAGTTATCCGTGTTTAAAGAATTCCATAGCAGTTTAGTGTCAGGTCTGACCTAGGTCTGGCTTTATCTAGACCGTCTAGTCTGGAAGGTCGGATCTGGTCTAGGTCTGGCGCTGATCAACCTTAGACCTAGAAAATAGGGTTCGAGATGTGACTAATTATTCTTGATGATATACTTATAAAAAACGATTTGAAATGCGCCTGGTCTGGCGCAGGTCTTACACTAAACAGCTATCCAAAAATCTAGAATTCATGCACCTTAAGTACGGTTATGTCTTATAAGACATCAGCAGGTATCACTTACCGTGCTACGGATGCAAAAAACTTTCGCGATTCCGGTAAAGAATTTTTGAAGAAGGTTTTCAGGCCACTCCTACTGGCAGCCTGCGTCAACGCATCGCATGCGCGTGTAGCCTGAGACCTCCGTTATAAGGAGTCCATGTCGAAATCGCAAGGGTTGCTCGAGTACACATAAAGTTGAATAAATTATATGTTTTTAATATTTTCGCTGAAAATAAATAAATATCCAATAATTTCACTTGTGGACCTTCGGGGCCTATCATAAACCACGTGCTTTCTTTAAGGGGGGAGGTTGTTCGACGAAAGGACAAGTTTGTCTACATGGGGGGTCCCGAGTCCGAGCCACGTGGTTTTACACTTAGGTGTTGAAAAAAAATAAAACGCATGGCCAGAAAACAGAAAAATGTTTACTGAAGACAATAATGAGTCCAGATATATTACATCACAAAATGAATGAATTTTAACCCAAATTTTAAATTTAAAAAAAAAAAAATATATTCCCCCCCCCCCCCCCCCAAAAAAAAGAATATACAATCAAATATATGAATTGTCAATTAGGGACATTCGATAAACCATGTAGCAGCCTAGATACGATAGTTTTTACTGTAAGGTATTGGATTTTAATTGAATTTGATCATTAAAGCGACACAAAAGTAGTATTTAAATTTTAAAATTATGGAAGCGTTTCGTCGTCCCAAAAATCGGTATGAGTATTCCTATACTTTCCGTAAGCTTGGATATTCATCCTGAAATTTCGAGACGTTTATAGTTTATCCCCATTCACGACCGCAGCCATTTTTCGGGACGAATAGACGTAGCCTAAAATTACGTCCATATATGTCGATAAATAGGTGCTCAATCATTATCATCGGAAATAAACCCAAATCATAATGATTGGTTACACAATCTCAAACGCAAACGACTAATATCATGCAAAAAATTCTTAAAAATTATTTTAACTTTTTACAGACTATGTTATTATTATTATTATTATTATCTTGATAGGCTGGTTCATTTAACTCCGGTATAACCTTTCATACTATACCTGTATTTTAAAACCTCGGTGAAACGAAGGTCTATACATATATCCCAATCGCTGCTAAAGCATCATTTACGTCCTTTAGCATGAGTACATTTACTGCCAGACGACTACACTTCACTGGGTATGGGGCCTGTGAACATTTTCACTTACTATGGTGGGCTTAGACTTTTATATTATGTACTCGGATTTGCCTGGACGTTCAGCCAGGGGAGAGGAGAACTACAGAAAACCGTCTCCCCAATTCAGCCCGTTTTTCGATAGTCGAGTTTGAAGGTAGACATTCGATCTAGACCATTGCATGCACACAATAATCCTCGGCCTCAAGCCTCCAGACCGACATTAGATAAAAAGCAGCGAATTCACCAACTGGTCATTGTTAATATCTATTATACAAATTATCCACCACTTTTAACAATTAACTTACTATATTACGTACATCTGTGTAGCCCAGTAGAATGAGCAGTACTGGTCCAGTACCTTTTATTCTAGTAGACCCAGTACTTCCCCAGTAAACTAAGAGGTAATTCTTGGAATTTATTCACCAAAACGCCATGAATTATTTTGTTAAATAAGTATATTTGCAAGCACTCAATCATCTCGTGATATGCTTTTAAATTTATTTGCACAGGGCTTCCCGCAATTGTGTTTGTTATCTTTAATGCCGTGAAGTGCTTTCCGCATACTAAATTAACGCCTTCTGCGTTTCGAAATCGATGAAAAGTCACATTGCGTGTTGTAGATATGTGAGCAATTCCGACTATGCGGGCGACGTGACTATTTGTAATACGGAATTTAGACCCGAATTCTAAATTTTCTATCTTCCACTCCGAAAAATAGTACACAGAAAGCAAAAGTTGTTTTCTTGGACTTCATCAAAGATATATATGTGTCAGTAAAGATATGAAAACTTTCACCATCATTTTCAAAGACAGATATTTTAAGGTTGATATCAGTTAAGGCAGTTTAGGGTTTTAATGAGTAACCTTCTACTTGCGATCTTTATTTTCAAATTGTATATATCAGCTATATAGATGGATTTAATTTATGTATGATTCTGACGGCTCCAGGGGCATAGCTGCCGCCGTATTAACCGTATCAATAATATGTGGCCATTTAGGTCCGGCGGCCCCGGACCGCGGGGCTCCTTTGTTTATTTCCCTAAAAAGGGCCCCGCAAGAAATTTTGATACAGAGCCCTCTCAGAGCTAGCTACGGCACTAGACTACTCTCAATACTTTTTTATGTCTACACTGAAAAAAATGGTATAGCTGTTGTAGCTAGAAATATATTGCTGAGGAGATATAGATGAATTTCCAATAAAGTCTAGGTAGGACTGCAAACTATATAGCTAAGATATAAAAACCGTCTATCTCCTGCAGAAAGAAAATTTGGGAGATAAATCTATCAACATTTGCTAAACATTCTAGCAGTCATGCTCAAACATCGTATCTCCTATAATTGGTTTGCTCGTGACACCTAAATTTTCTAGGTACTGTACCTATACTTTGCTGCAAGAAAATCTGTTCAATACAGCTAACTATTTAGGAAGACGAAATCCAGCGATACTTTCTAGCTGGGATAGCAAGAATTCTAGGTAATGCATCTAAAAATTTTTTTCAGTGTATATAATTTATTTAGGTCCAAATCTAAAATAGATTTTCTATGTGGGAAATGTTTGCTATCATGAGTAAAGTTTATGTTCTTAAAAGTTTATTATTAATTTAATATTTGTTTCTTATTCTGCATTAAATTGTATTCTCAGCTACCCTGAAAAATGTATCATTTCAATAAATTATATTATCACGATTCATAATATGCATTGGTATTGAAACATACGTATTTTCATTGTCTTGTTCTTACAATTAGAAGAAAGTGCGCATCCTATACAAATAATGTTGTTATTATACATTTTATTGCAACTTGTGTCGTTTCTCCATAAATTCAAGTTGTTTATTTTCAACAATATTTTTTACGATTTAAACTGAAAATACGCATCCTATTGTAAAGTGGCTCTGTAGATATAATCAAAGCGAAAAATTGTATTGAATAAAAAGTTCTTGTAGCTTGTGTCGCTTTTCCAAAAAGTACATTTTTTATTAGTATAGTATAAGTGATTTGTGTAATATAAAAAAATGATTTAAGGCTATTTCCGCAGAAAAAACAAAAGCTAAAAAGTGTTGCAGGTAAAATTTCTGGAAGTAATCTCGCCATGCAAAAAAAATGAAGAGCGGTAAGGGTAAAACGAAAATTTAGTGATCTTTTATGTTACCCTTGACGATTTTCAATTTTTTGCAACAATACTGCATTGTGTGACGAGTGCGCGATGTAGGTGATTCGAGACGTGTGTGAAGTTTGACGTATGAGCGAAGCGAATCACCTACGTGCATGCGTCCTACATACTACTTTTTGAAACGGTACGTTAGAAGGATATTTTCTATTTTGAAAACTTATTTATTTTTCAGACAAGAATATATTATCTAATATTGTCTTCAGAATTAATACAACTAGTTTGATTTTTTGAACTTTTTTCAACTTTATTGTTCAATATTTATTTGCTGCAAGTACCGGGTAACATCTATCAATATGAAAACAATTCAGAAGTGAATATATAAATTCTAATCTAACATTTGCACATTCAGAAGTAGAGCCATCTATCGTGAGCCAAGCAAAAATTCTGCTAACCTTGACGAATGCTATCAGCTGTGACTAAATATGTGTACTGTTTTCTGATTGGCTATCAGGCGTGTGGGAAAAACTTTTCCCACCTGTGTGCGAATCGGGCACTTCGCGCTTGTCACCCCTTACGAAAAAGTATGATAGGAAAATCATTATAGGCCTATGATGATTTCCCTATAATGAATTTCCTATAATTTTTTCACGATTATAGGAATAATTATAGGAAAGATCATAGGAGTAATTACAGGAAAAATTATAGAAATAACTATCGAAAAAAGTATAGGAAAATAATTAAAGATATAAATAATATTACAATATTGAAATAATTAATTCAAAAAATAGAAGAAAGTATAAATTAATAACACAGCCACACAAAAAAAAAATCTTTTTTTGGGTATGGAGGTCAGACCATGTTGTCTATATGTTTTTTGGGTCGCTAAATACGAATCCGAGTCCAGAACCCCCCAGCACGTCAGGGTTCTGACATAACCTCATAAAACCTCATAATTTTGTTTTAAGTTTTTTTAAATTTCAGAACCCTGACGCGCTGGAGCTTTTTTGACTTCGAATTCGGATTCAGCTACCCCAAAAACATATAATAAACCTGGTTTGAACCCCGGACTCTAACAAAATTTGTATCAGGTTTTTTGAGATTACGTCAAAACCCTGACGTGCTGGGTTTTTTTACCTTTGATTCGAATTCAGCGACCCCAAAAACATATAATAAACATGGTCTGACCCCTGGACTTGAAAATAAACCATTTTATGGGGTTTTATGAGGTTATGTCTGAACCCTGACGTGCTGGGGTTTTTTGGACCTCGGATTCGGATTCAGCGATCCAAAAAATATATAGTCAACATTTGACATTTTTAAAGACGTTACAAGTATGATAGGAAAATCATTATAGGCCTATGATGATTTTCGTGTAATGAATTTCGTATCATTTTTACGCTATTATAGGATTAATTATAGGAAAAATTATAGGAAAATAATTACAGGAATGAGTAATATAAAAATATTGAAATAATTAATTCACAATGTAGAAGTATAAATTAATGATTTATTTTGAAATACGCACAGTATTACATGAAAAATTTACAAAACTTCTTTAAATCTGTCAATTCTTTATGTACTTTTGTGCGAGTTGTTCAGAATACATTATTAATTTATACTTTCTTCTATTTTTTACATTAATTCTTTCAATATTTTAATATTATTTATATATTTAATTATTTTCCTATACTTTTTTCGATAATTATTTCTATAATTTTTGCTATAATCTTTCCTATAATTATTCATATAATCGCGAAAAATTTATAGGAAAATCATCATAGGCCTATAATGATTTTCCTATCATACTTTTTCGTAAGGGACGTAAGCACGATAAATAGAATTCCGCACGCAACTGTTTTAAAAAAACGCGACAACCTAACCACAAAGGTCAGACGTGATAAAATTGTAAATCATACCGTTGTTACATAATGTATCGTATGTAGCATGGCCTGAAGCGTCTTTTTATCCTCGCGTCTTTGCAAAACTCACTTTCGCATAAAGAGACTGTTTTACTCCTAGGTGCATACATATTTACATAGTATAATATTATCTAACACGAGTATGTTCTCCTCGCTTTCTGCACGTGACTTGGCGAAGCAAAGTAGGTAATTGTTGGTGGTAGGGTACTTTACTGTCCTAGGGCGATAAAGTGTACTTTATTGTTCACTGGAAATGTGCGATCATGCGTGCTCGTTACTGCGACCCCAACGCACTGTTCTGCGAGGTACTTGTCCCTTTAAACTAACTTCAAACCTGATGCGTAATTTCATAAGAAAACTCGGAAAACATACTCTTATTACATAAGATATCGTGTGTATTATTCTATTAAATTTAATTAAATAATGGGCATAGCCGGGTAAGCATACAAAATCTGCCCCCGTGAGTATTAACTTGAAATTTTTGTCATAGTTTCGCATCCATGTGAAGTAAAATTTCACCTAATGATAACCCTCGAAATTCATTTTTTTGGGAGTAATGGAGGGGGAAAGAAAAATTTAAAAAGTCGTTTTTCTTGAAAACGGCTTGACCGATTTCAATGAGCAAAATATATGTTGTAGACACTAATGAGCCTACTCAAAAAAAGAACAAAATTTTTTTTTTTTTAAATTGTAACCAAACAAATTTTTTGAATTTTTCGAAAAAAATTTTTGAGGTTATGTTCTAGAGTGACCACATCCATATTTTACGTGAACATGCCTTAGGATATCCCTCACAACATATATTTTTGTTGAATTTTTTGAAGGGGGCAACAATGTGACAAAAAAATAAATATCGCGCATGCAGCACTGCGCACCGTTATGGTGAACTGCTCCCGATCGCATACTTTGGAACGCAACTCTATTGCATTTTTTCATGGTTAGGAACGTTGTTGATAATGAAGATAGGATTGTAATTGATGTAACTGATGTAATTAAATACATCTTAAGTAATATTTCCTTCATAAACGTCTGCAGTTAGCCTATCCAAATAATAGTTTCCAGAGTTCACCACGAGGAGATTGCAGTACGGTTTTAAACTCCTTTCTCCAGGGTGCTTTATTATCGTGAGTCCCTTCGCCTCTCACAAATCGGGGTGCTTTATTATAATTAGGGTGTTTTTAAAAATATATCATAGCCAGCTCACATGAGTTTTTATAATATAATTTTATATATAATCTTGCGCTCTTCGTTTGTTTCTTGTCAGTGTTACTCGTTCATGCGTCTTTCCACTCTGAGATCTTCATTTGTCC
This sequence comes from Andricus kollari, assembly GCA_932074435.1. Classification (NCBI taxonomy): domain Eukaryota; kingdom Metazoa; phylum Arthropoda; class Insecta; order Hymenoptera; family Cynipidae; genus Andricus; species Andricus kollari. The sequence goes on along the minus strand of CAKNWW010264756.1, from coordinate 1,702 downwards.
TTGCTCGTATTTTTCGTTTATTTGCCATCTCATTGTGTGATTTTCATTTATTTCCTGTTTTTGATCTTCGTTCATGGGTCTTTCTGCACTGCAAACTTAATTTTTTCTTGTTTATAATTCTCGTCCATGTGCAATTTCATTCGAAACGAAATATAATTTTAACGACCATACTACCTATTGCAATCTTAGTATTATCGTGAGTGCCTCTTGTGATCTTCATTTGCTTCTCTTAATTCTGTCTAGACAATGAGCCATCTAACTTGGCGATCTTCGTTTGTTTTTACTTTGTAATAGTCGTTTATGCGTTACTCCGCTCTACGGTTTTCATTCGTTCTTGTTCGTAACGTATACTTGCCATATTATTGTGTGATTTTCAATTGTTTCCTGTTTTTGATTCTCGTACGTGCGTCCATCCACACTGCGAGCTTCATTTGATCCTGTTCATTATTTTCGACTGTACGCTATTTTATTTGTTTGCTAAAATAACCTTAGCGATCTTACTACTAGTAATATTATTGCACATTATTGCACTACTACTACTATTATTGCAAGTTTCTCTTCCGATCTTCACTTATTTCTTGTGCTCAATTCTCGTTAGTAAATGTGCCATCTAACTTTGCGATCTTCGTTTGTTTCTTGTCAGCAATAGTCGCTCATGCGTTATTTTACTCACTCGAAAACATAACTTTTGCGATTCGAATATTTATTGCGATCCTATAATCCAAACATGTCTACATTTCAACAAAAACTCATGTGCATTAGTTGTGATACTAAACTTTACAAAAGCGTAGGTAGAAAAAAATTAATAACTGATGAAGATGAAGCAAATGCTTTTTCCCGCTGTCTTAAAAGAAGAGTAGCTGTCGATGACATTCTGTGTAGTAAATGCCGACTCTCTATTTATAGAAATAATTCTGACAAAGATTCGAAATGTGAAACTGAAACAGATCTTTCTTCCTCTGACGCACCTTCCGATGACCCAACATTCGAAGTTAAGGTCAAATCAAAGAAAGCTGTTTCTGAGGCTGAGTACTTCGAAATTCCTATCCAGAGGACAACCGCTACACATAAATACTGTTGCATTTGTTCCTCTACGAAAAATATAACTGTCATTCCTGAAGAAGCTCGAATCCAATCATATATCAAATAGAAAATCTTCATACCACCTGGAAATCGGTGTTGTACAACTCATATTCTAAAAAATCGAATATGTGAGGAAGATCTTGGCAATGTAAAAGTGTATTCTAACACTGCAATTCTCAGTGCATCAGAGTTGTCCAAAATAATGGAAACTCTTTCCATAAAATGTGATTCGATATTGCTTGAGAAAATCGGCGAATTTAGCCTTTCAGAAAAACAAATTAAAGTTTTTACTGGGTTATCTTGGGAAAATCTTTTTGAAATAAAAGACTTACTGACTTCATTGCGTAATAGTCAATCTCGTTCAGTGATCCAAGCTCTTGTTGTGTTTCTTTTTAAACTGCGTACAGGAAATTCCAATAAACTATTAGCTTCTATATTGAACATAGATAATGAACAGTCAATTTCAGAATACTCTAAAAGTATAATTCAATCTTTTGAAAAAGACGTCCTGCCACTTCGTTTTGGTTTAAATTCTGTTAACAGGAATAATCTTATTCAAAACCACACAACAAAAATTGCAAAAAAATTGTTTGATGTTCAGGATAATTTGTTTCTGATT
>CAKNWW010264739.1:0-11997 GCA_932074435.1 Andricus kollari | reverse complement strand
TAAATGATAAAAATGAATCAAAGTTTAGTATACTTGTGTAACAAAACACGGAAAAATGTTGAACTATTCGAATTATTCGTATTAAAGCACTAAAGTTTGACATTTTCATAAAAGTCTTTAATAAGTTTCAGTAGAAAAATTAGTATTTTGAATACGAAATGTTATGAATCTGTATTTGAAAAATTAATCGTACTAAAAAGTGATATGGTGCTTACTAGTTTGTCTAAAAATAATTTCAATAAGCAAGAAAGTGAATATAATAATCTGTAAAGCTTATTTGAGAAATTGACATTATGAATATCAACATGCCAGGAACCTGCGACCCAGTATAGAAATTGAAACACAATCTTGATTTTTCGTATAGTGCTGTTTCATTCTGTTCCCGAGTATGTCCGAGCAATCTCGATTTTTGCCGAACGCGTTCGTGCCACTGCACGAGTGCGCGTGTACCGGCAGATGCCGATAGTATAATTCGTAATATTTTTGTAATTATTCACGAAAAAAAAGTGATGAACCGTTTTAGAATTTTCACATTGAGTTCGTCGATTCTTTCTCAAAGTTTGCAGATTATTAACGAAAATACATCAATATCCGATGAATTTTAAACATATCCGAGACCTAGTTACAAGTTCGTGACTTTTTTACGGATAAAGTTTTTTCGTGTACTTGACTGCCGTCCGTGTGAGCGGTTGCTTTCTTCACGTGACCTTCCTGTTGTTAAGAGCATTAAAGGCGGTTGAGAAAAACTAAAATGTAGTAAAATGTTAATAAATTGAATTTTAATAGGCTAAATTAGCTTCATTAGATAATGACACGAAGATTTTAATAAACACAAAAAAATCGGTTAATTACTTCAATACCAGTTGACAGTTCTTGTAATTTTGCATGCACTTAAGGATATCCTTTATTACTGGAAATATTAACCGATTTTCATAAAAAAAAATATTTATTTTCTAAAACTTATACCACGAAATTGATTCAGCTAATTACAATTTAATTGAGCCATGCCTTTATAATTTTAGTTATTGTAACAGGCCTAATTGGCATAACAATGAAAGGGTCATCCGTAGCAGGTACGGCGGCTAACGGGTCCGGGTGGTTTCCCACTAGTTCAGTTGCGTGCGGTCCCTCCATTCCTTCTTTCCCTCTCTATTCGATGGTTCGCTCATTCTCCTTCCCCTCTTTTTTCCCCTAATTTTCCATTCCCACTTTTTCCATTTAGGACTGAAAGCGTTCTCTACTAGTCTACTATATAACCAAGTTAATATTATTCAATCATCAAGTATGTAATGAGCAAAAAAAAGCTGGACAAGTTTAATAAATAAGCAAATTATATATATTTCCCTACCAATAAGCAATTTATTTTACTTTGAGCTTAAACAGAAATTCCGTAAAATACTAAAAATAGTCATTGTCACACAAAAAGTAATATCATTATAGTTTGCTACTTTCAGTGATTTTTTAGGTCTTTATCTAAACACTGTTCTAATTCTGAAGGATCTAAAAAAGCAAGAATTAAATAGATTCTGTAACATTCGGAAAAATATTTCTCTTGAGTTAAAGAAACCGTTTCTTTAACATAATTTTATTCATTCGACCAAGAATATCTTTAGAAAGAAGAAAATCATTTTAAATAGAACAATTTTTATTGGAACCAAAAATAATTTCTTCGAACCCAAGAAGTTAATTTGACTCTAAAGAAATTTCTTTGCGCCAAAGAAACTTTTCTTTGACTGAGAGACAATTAATATTTTTTTGATAAAAAAAAATTTGCTTTGATTAAAGGAATCTTTTGTCTTAGTGAAAAAGAACTTCTTTCTGATTTTGGGTTTTTATATTGATTGCTCACTTCGAGCAATAAGGTCTGTGAACTTCCATCTTTTAAGGTAATAACTGTAATAACCTGCTTCGTGGGCTACCCCCACCCTCTCTTGTCTGATCCACAACTCGACTGTAGCCGTTGGTGGGAAAGAGAGGATTAAAATTCGCTAGGCCTCCCGTTGATTTTGAATTAAAAAAATATTGTTACGCAACAATTATACATTTTAATTTACAAATTGTATAATTTTATATACGTTGTTTATACGTTTGTTACCAATGAAGATTTTCTTACCCTCTAAATTAGAATCAGAGAAAAAATGGGCCACACTGCATAAAATCAGTGAGAATTGTGACTGATTCATAGCGCAGTTTCACTGATTGAAATAGCTATAAATGGGTTACTGATTGATATCAGTACAGATTTTCACTGAAAATAAATGAAATTTCACTGATTCAAATTTAGAAAGAAGACACATTTATAATATTAAATTATAATTTGATAAACGCCGTAGCTATGCGAACCGAAACTTCGGTACTAACAGCCAGCATTTTTCGGTACAAATAAGGGGACCTGGGGAAGAAGGTTATTTGTACTCAAATTTATATGAACTGATAGCTAGCATTTTTTGGTACGAGTATACACAGTAAGTAATCAATTCAATTGAGCTCTCGAAATCAATGACTCGCGAAATGGACTCGATGGAATCGAATGGAATCGAATGGAATCGAAGTTTGTACATATTTCGATGCAGGGAATCTCGAAAGCAAAAGACCCTTCTAGAAAGTGCGATAGTTTTTTCTCGAATTTAGGTAGTGATCACATTCTACAACACTTAGGGGTGTGCATATAGGCTTCTATGAAACATTGCACAGGGTTGATTACATATCTGATTTATCTATCCAGCTATTGTGTGATTATCAAAACCTAAATACTTTACAAATATTTTGTTGCCACATTTCTATATTACATGTTCTGGATTAATGTATAAATTGCTGAAAATAAACCAAAAATCTTACGATAAAATTTGGACAAACACCACAAAATGCTCCTATTGCAATTCCTGAAAACAAAATAAAAATTTGTTTCTTTGGGCAAAAATAAAAAAGAGGAAAGAAAAATGAGAAGGCAACCAACCAAATCCCCTGCCTTCTCTTTTTTATTTCTTTTGTCTTTTTTATTTTATTACTTTGAAAGCACAATAAAAAAGCATGGATAATATTCACCAACGTTTCGGTGCTCACACAGCACTCTTATCAATGTAAGAAAACTTAGACCGGATGGAAACAGCAACGAAAATACGATGCTACCTCCTGGATACCCGAGAACTAAGTGTGGGTATAAAGGCAAATCCTGTATACCTGAGAACTAAGTATGGGTCTAAAGGAAAATCCGTTATGAACATGGTTGAACAGGAAATAAGAAAAAGTCAAGACTCATGAAAATCTATTGCTAAATGTAATTAATCATACTAGAATAACTCTTGTTTAATTTATCCAAATCTGTTTTTAAAATTAATAGACAACTTATTTTGTTTTTTAATATGAAGCATTTCTATGAATTCTCTCTTTCTCTCATTACTTTCACTATATAAAATTTCAACATTATCCCAGTCAAACTCATGGTCAATATCAACAAACCCTCTCGTATGCCTAGCAAGAACACTCTTATAACAGCGTCCCAAACGAACATCACTTTTGTGTTTCTCCACCCCAGTATTAAGAAGTCTGCCAGTCTGTCCCACATAAGTCATCTTACAGATCTTGCAAGTGATTTTGTAAACAACACCACCTTTTTCAAATTTATCTAAAGGATCTTTACACAAAGTTATTATTGAATCCATTTTAAATGGTATACGGAAAATGGTAGAAATAAAGAGAGAATTCATGGAAATGCTTTATATTAAAAAACAAAATAAGTTGTCTATTAATTTGAAAACAGATTTGGATAAATTAAACAAAAGTTATTCTAGTATAATTAATTACATTTAGCAATAGATTTTCATGAGTCTTGACTTTCTCTTATTTCCTGTTCAATCATGTTCATAACGGATTTTCCTTTAGACCCACACTTAGTTCTTAGGTATACAGGATTTGCCTTTATACCCACACTTAGTTCTCGGGTGTGCAGGAGGTAGCATCGTATTTTCGTTGCTGTTCTCACCTGTTCTAATTTTTCTTACCTTCATAAGGGTGCTGTGTGAGCACCGAAACGTTGGTGAATATTATCTATGTTTTTTTATTGTGATTTCAATGTAATAAAAATAAAAAAGACGAAAGAAATAAAAAAGAGAAGGAAGGGGATTTGGTTTGTTCCTTTCCCATTTTTCTTTCCTCTTTTTGATTTTTGTCCAAAGAAAAAAAAATTTATTTTGTTTTCAGGAATTGCAATAGGAGCATTTTGTGGTGTTTGTCCAAATTTTATCGTAAGATTCTTGATTTATTTTCAGGAATTTATACATTGACATCTTGTTAATGCGTTGCCTGCTTCGAGTAGTTTGTTAGATGGAGTCTGAATAGCTCAAGAGAATGATGATGTTTGTAAAAAGTTGAGAGGATTTTGCCTCCAGGGCTGGCCTGGTAAAGATAAATTGTCGGAGGAGTTGACTCACTACTTCGCTTGTATGGACAATATCTCCTTTGAGGAAAGATTTGTATTGTACACGTACTAGATTGAGTCAAAAAGAATTTATTAAAGGGATAGCTTTTATTATGAACTCAACTTATTTTAAATTCAATGGATCTTTTTATAGGCAAAAGTTTGGTACTCCCATAGGTTCAGTCATTTCTCTGATTTTAGCAGAAATAGTTATGGAAGATTTGGAGGTCTTTGCTTTCAGGAAACTAGATTTTATTTTGCCCTTTTACTTTCGTTATGTTGATGACACCTTATTATGTGTTCCTCTAGAAAAGTTGCAGGCAGTTATTAATGCTTTTAATGGTTTTCATCCAAAACTTAAATTTGCACATAAAATAAAAAAATAAAAAAAATTAGTTTTTTGGACGTAGAAGTAATCAAAGGTCTGGATGGTAATATTATTACCAATGGGTATAGGAAAAGTGCATATTCCGGTAGAATTTAAAATTTCTTTTCTGCTCATCCTTTTCAAAACAAAATTGCAATAATTAAAAACATGGTTGATAGAGCTCTAGGTTTGTCCCACGTTTCATTTCACAAAGAGAATTTGAATATAGTTAGGAGTATCCTGTTTCTTAATCATTACCCACGAAAGTTAATTGAGCAACATATCACAATTAGAATTCAACAAATCAAAAACAAACAAAGTAACATTGTATCTACAGATGATCAGAAGGAATTGAGAGAATATAGTTCTTTTAATACTTTTGTTGTTCCTTTTTTTTTGGTCAAATTTCGAAAACTATTGAATTTATGTTATAAAAATTTAATATTCATACCATTTTCCGTATACAATTTAAAATGGATTCAATAATAACTTTTTATAAAGATCCTTTAGATAACTTTGAAAACGGTGGGTTGTTTACAAGATCACTTGCAAGATCTGAAAGATGACTTATGTGGGACATACTGGCAGACTTCTTCATACTAGGGTGGAGGAACACAAAAGTGATGTTCGTTTGGGACGCTGTTATAAGAGTGTTCTTGCTAGACATACGAGAGGGTTTGTTGATATTGACCATGAGTTTGACTGGGATAATGTTGAAATTTTATATAGTGAAAGTAATGAGAGAAAGAGAGAATTCATAGAAATGCTTTATATTAAAAAACAAAATAAGTTGTCTATTAATTTGAAAACAGATTTGGATAAATTAAACAAGAGTTATTCTAGTATGATTAATTACATTTAGCAATAGATTTTCATGAGTCTTGACTTTCTCTTATTTCCTGTTCAATCATGTTCATAACGGATTTTCCTTTAGACCCATACTTAGTTCTTAGGTATACAGGATTTGCCTTTATACCCACACTTAGTTCTCGGGTGTGCAGGAGGTAGCATCGTTTTTTCGTTGCTGTTTCCACCTGGTCTAAGTTTTCTTACCTTGATAATAAGGGTGCTGTGTGAGCACCGAAACGTTGGTGAATATCATCCATGCTTTTTTATTGTGATTTCAAAGTAATAAAAATAAAAAAGACGAAAGAAATAAAAAAGAGAAGGAAGAGGATTTGGTTGGTTGCCTTCTCATTTTTCTTTCCTCTTTTTTATTTTTGTCCAAAGAAACAAATTTTTATTTTGTTTTCAGGAATTGCAATACGAGCATTTTGTGGTGTTTGGCCAAATTTTATCGTAAGATTCTTGGTTTATTTTCAGGAATTTATACATTGACTTGAATGTTGGACGTTAAATGGGATCTTGAATTTGATTTTCATCTAATTTAAGATTCTTAAATTTCAATGTTCTGGATTATAAAAACCTTCATAAAAATGTCGATTCCAAAAAAAACTTCACTTCTGTTGTAATGTACCCAGCATTCTTCTTCTAATAAACATTCCTAATCCGGATAATTTTTGTCATACTCGTCATGCTCACTGAAATAATATGTTTCTTATAATAAAATTATTTAAAAATTTCAATTACTTTTTTATTTTTTATGAAATATGTAGTGCCTAAATTTTCTTATAAAAATGAAATTGTTTAAAATGTCCTATTAGTTTTGATTCTTATATTATAGTTCAGATAGAAAAGTTGTACTTATTATCAAAAAGGTTAAAGCTGTATTTATGTTTATAGGTAAGCTGACAAATGGCCAAACTCGGAATTTGTTTATAAAAATTGTTTAAATAATTAATAATTATTGTAAATTTGCACATCATCGTAGGAAAGAGTTATTGAAAATACATTTTTTGTGGGTTTTGTAAACAAATTGAGCCTATTCGTTGAAAAATAGCGAAACTCTAAATATGTTTACGAAAATTGTTTAAATAATTAATAATTTTTGGGTTTTCCAAGCGTCATAGAAAAAAGTCACCGGAAAGATATTCTGTGTTAATTGTGTAAACAAATTGAACCTATTTGTTAAAAAATAGCTAAAATCTTAATGCGTTTATGAAAATTATTTGAATGATTAGTAATTCTTTTGAATTTGTAAATCATCATAGAAAAAAGTATCCGTGAAGAAAATGACCCTATTTGTTAAAACATAGCCAAATTATGAATTCGTTCATAAAAATTGTTTAATTAAATATTAGTTATTGTAAATTTGGGAAGAATCATAAAAAAGTGTAATCGCAAAGACATTGTTAGTTGACTCCGTAAAAGAATTAAGCCTAGTCGTTGAAAAATAGACAAACTTTGAATCTGTTTATGAAAATTGTTTAAATAATTAATAATTCTGGGGAATTTTCAAAGCGTCATAGAAAAAAGTCATCGTAAAGATATTCTTAGTTAATTTTGTAAAAAAATTTAGCCTTTTCGTTGAGAAATTGCCAAAAGCTGAATATGTTTATGAAAATTGTTTGAATAATGGCTAAATAGCATCTATTTTTAATTAATAGTAATACAAATTTTATTTCTTTCACATCTCATACTAAAGATCTGGATTTCAGTTAGCCAAACATTCTCAATCCCGACACGAAGTTTTGTTCAATAGTTTATTTATAACGTAATAAATGATTTTTGTAATTATTCTCACCACTGGAAACTATTATATTATAGTTTTAGCACAGACATATAACCTTCTGTGACAAATTTAAAAATCTTATGAAAATGGTACTTCTGAAAAGTTGAAAAAAAGTAAACTTTGTTGTTAAATAAAAAATTAACGTTTATTATAAAGAACCCCAATACACAAATCTTTCCGAAATTTCAAAAGCTTTCATTACAAAAAGAATGGTACTCAAATATTAAAATTTGTTGAACATTTCGAACTATAAATGAACTGTCATTAGAAAGCCTCTTTTAAAAATGTGCATGAAGGAAACTGCATGTATAACTAAATATTACTACTTTACTAGCATATAAATGTTCCATATAAAGCGATAATTCTCGGATATTTGCATACTGCGCATGTGTCATGTCAGCAACCGGATTGGTTACTGTTGGCGCGCTCATTTAAAATGATATAATGTAAAAATCAATTGTCTATAACAAATTATAATTGAATTGTAAAATAATAAAAAATAATGTTTCGATCAAAAAATAGACTTATAAAGTAAAATTTAAAATAATTATATATTTTGTTGTCTTAAAATTAAAAGATCGACTTTATAGTAAATTCAAAGGAAGCAATACCTTTTTTATCACAAATAATCATTTTAAATCATTCTTAATATCTTTATGCACTTTACAATTATTATTTGTTGTAAGCAATTGATTTACGACGCGAAGAATCCGCAGCGTGAACAGATCCGAGAATTGGGAGCACAGGGTGACATAACTATCTTCCAAGCTACTTTTTAATATAGGATTTCTTGCTCTTTCTATTTTCTGTATGAGCATGTGTAAAAATTAATTAATTTTTTACCTTGATTAATAGTTAAATTTTGAATTATATAATATAAATATCAATACCAAATACGTATATTATATTGTATTCAGTACTAAGTAAAAATGTATCTGTACAATGAACATAGTTTGTGAAGCTAAAGTTCGCCCAGTAGTTCTAAAATATATCTGCATTTTTCAATTTATCAAATCAAAACAATTACAGTAATTTTGAGAATGTATTAAGAAGGTAAAAAAAAGAAATCAGTGGTAAGCCAGGGAATAAAATAAATAGAAAAAAGTAGTACACATACATATACGACGAACACGAAAGACATTAAAATTTCATATATTTAAAATATAAAAACAGACAATTCAGTCAAATTAAAGAAAAATCATATAATTTGTATTATTATCATTGGCCCACCTCCTCCCACAGGCACTCATGACCTGGTACTTAGTCCATGGAACTTTATCGAATTAAAAATCGAGGGTTGTTTCTACCCCCATTAAAGGGGTGGCTAATGCTTTCAATCACTAAAGCCTTTCTAAACTAAGTGGAAGATGTTTATCTTCGCTGTGTCTCAAAAATACCAAATATTTGTTTTAAAGAATTCAAGTCTCTTTGTCGATTATACCACGGGCATGGATAGCCGCGTTGGAAGTGGGGTTTCAGGGTTGAAGTTGGTTGCATCAATTTTTACAAATTATGACGAATAACTTGAGTTCATAAAAACTTGAAATTAAATAATGACCGGTTTGACGAAACATTTCCCTGGTTTAACATTATTATTATTTTTTTCATCAGACATGTGAGGTGGTGTATAAATTCTATTTTTTGTTGTATCAATTTTTATAAATCCTGCCCTAAATTCGGCACCTCCATGCTATACTCTCTAATCTGGGGTTAGCAATCTAAAGATTCTAAACTCTCCAATCTCATTTTGTGCTGACCCGTAGCCACGTACGTATAGCGGCGTTAGGTGCCAACACAAAACAAATTTGGAGAGTTTAGACTGCTAACACCAGATTGGAGAGTATAGCATGGAGGTACCGAATTTTAGACCGAAAAAAATACATTTTTATGTTATGGTATAAATTTGTTTATTCAGGGTTTGTTTTTCAATGCAAGGGGTTGATTTTAGAAAATTGGTTTTACATATTTTGGAAAGCCAAACAAGCCCAACATTCTGATATGCTTAGATTTGGGTCTTTGCACATTTATTTTTAAGGGTAGTTGTTAGATAAGTTTTTGAAAAATATAATTTTTGTGGTTCTGGAGATCTCGAAAAACCATAAAATTTTGGTTTCGTCGATTTTGCAAATTTTTATGAGAAATATAAAAGGGCCCAAAAATTGCTATTGGTGCCAAAAATAGCGCAAAATTAGCCCAAAAATCTAGCTCAAAGAAAATGTTTGAAATCCATTGTGAAGGTCAATATATGGTCATGGCTAATCTTCCAGCTTTTTAGGACTAATAGGGAAAATTTTGCAAACTTGTTTGGCGGAGCTGGCAAAGGGAGAGGGGTTTTGTCCGCTCCGCCTGGGCTATTCTTCGGAAAAGCTGAACGACTGAGCACTTTGATTTAGGCCTGATTGTTATTAATTTAAAAAAATTATTTACGGGTTTGATGTGGTGTCCATTTTCTTTTCTCAACTTCAACAGTTTTTTACAATATTGGGACATTCTGAAAAACGGTCCAAGTTGTACAGTTTTATTTTCAGAAATATTCTCTTTCTTGTGATTAAGGGACAACATTTTCGATCGTGCCTGGAGGGAATGATAACAATGTACCTACTTAATCTACTGGGAATTTGCTTATAGCCCGGAGGCAACTATAAAATATTATTCACATTCTAAGATGGTCATGAAATATGTAAGATACATTTTTTTAACCCAAATGGTTCGATTTCGTTTTGAATTTTCCGATTTCAAAAGAATTCAAGGGGCTGTTGAAGTAATGACCTCCCCCCCCCGTCATATCAAATCATCAAAAAAAATTTTTAAATATAGTAAAATCGGTCAATATTATCTTTTTTAATGCGTATTAGTTATTTATAAACCAATTGCTTTCACTGTTTTGGGTTTAATCCAATCAAAAAAAAAAAAATACATTAAATTTGTTTGCTGTGAGTTCGAGTAGATATCGTTTGACGGAAATGACCATGTTATTCAGTATGCAATTATTCAAAAAATGTACATTTTTATTAAATTTGGCATAAAAAGTTATTATCATTTACATTTAAACTCACCATTTATTTTTCAGCAATAAGTCTTTTATGGAACTGTAGATCCTCTCTTTGAAATATCCGCTATTCGTATTTCCCATTACAAATTTCAATCCTGATGTGAGTATTAAAAAATCAGAATCTCTATCATATATTCTCAAAATCCTTAAATGAAAATCAATTTCTCTTTGACTGTTCCATGATACTTTTTATCTCCTTCCTCATCTCCACTTTTTTATCAGGAAAACATAATTCACTGTGAACGTACGTTAAGTTTTGAATCACAGTGTTAACGGAAACCAAAATGTTTCGAGATGTCAAGGCTTAACAATTTGTAGGTCACTCTTCATGATCTCAAGGTCACAGTAGAAGAGAATCCGGCCTACATCCTCCTCATGGCTCATCTTCTCTCTCTTCTCCTTCGTCGTGTAAAGCCAACATGGTGAACGGAATCCGCTAGCAGAAACATACTATTTTTGCAGGAACTTTCTCGGAAACAAATTGCGCGAAAAGATTGTCGATAAGCAATCGGAAAGATGGCAGTAGCATTGAAGAGATCCATGTCCGTTGACCGGCAGCATAGAACTGAGCTCTTTAAGCAGGCTCAATGAAACCAGCAATCGCCAGGAATTGCCTCGAATTGGCCCAATCAAACTACCCCCATTCCTTGTATACACGCGTGTATTAACTGCTAATTTTCATTGCCACTAATTAGCGCGGGCAGCGCACGCTGATTTTGTTGCACCAGTCACTGCTACGATTTTTTCTCACTTTCTCCGCAGCCATATCAATTACCTACTCCTTAATTTCCCAGACATATTTCATTATCAATGAACCAATGTCTATTTCCAACTAATTTCTTAACATTTTATTACTTTTAGGTTTCTTTACATACTCCTTACTTTGAAAAGTGATATAACAGTGGAATAAGTACTTACTTGGAATGAAATTTGACTGTCTTACAGCATTTTTTTTTTATTTATGAAAACCTATTCGATGTGAAGGCATCATTGAACCAAAAATATCCTCTTACCAACGAATTTGGAAAATTTACATTCTCAAGATGTGCGAAATTGAGGTTTTATAAAAACTGTTTCTTTGAGTGAGCAATCTTAATTGCCGCGATTGACTGAAATTTGACACCAATGGCTTCTCAATGGATAGAAAACAAATGTTCATAAATTTAAAAAAGCGAAATATACAGGTCGTAAAATATGAAGATGTTTCAAATAAAAATACAATTCTTTATTTTAATTAGGTTTTGTTAATGATTGAAGTAATTTACTGGTGTCAATAGATAGCTCATATTATTTTTCCCGTGTATAAAATATGGCTCTAAAATATGAATATTGCCTATTAATCTATTAGAGTATATAAAAAACGTGATATTTCGAATTTTTCGTTATTGTCTTACGATCAGATTGTTCTCGGTACTGAAAAATTAGTTTGCAAAGAGGTCGACAAGCGCTCATCGAATTATCAAAAATTCCATCAAAAAAATGCTGAGATGGTGGTAATTTACGGTAAATTTAGAGGTTATTTATAGTAA
>CAKNWW010264724.1:0-12503 GCA_932074435.1 Andricus kollari | reverse complement strand
TTGATGCGTAACTTCGGAAGGACTCTTAACCCATCAAACCAGACTCGACACTCGTCCGATTCCTCATCCAGCGAAAATTGAAAGCTAGTCGAAAATCAGTTGATGCCTTCATACTTATCCCAGGGCTAAGTATGAAGGCTTTCCGATTTTGACGAGGACAAATTCAACTCGTCAGCGGACACACTACGGTTTCATCCTCACACCCTAATGCCCCCCTGCAAGTCAGTACGCTCCTACTGGCTTCTTTACTCCAACAGATAGTGATACGAGTCATTCTACACATATCCTTTCAGGGCTGTCGTCATCGTTCATAGAATCTGTCGAAATGCTGGTTCGCACGGTTGTTATCTGGAAAATGCTGTCAACAGCATCAACTGATTTTCGACTAGCTTTCAATTTTCGCTGGACGAGAAATCGGACGAGTGGCGAGTCTGGTCTGTTACGCATCAAAGTTTAAAGGCTGGGACAGTGGTACCGAACGGACTCGTGATTTTTACTCAGGAACCTAGAAAACATAGGATATGACCACTTTGCATTGAAAAATACATGTTTTACATCAAATTACCAATTCACCATTTTTTTTTAGGTTAGGGACAAAGTATGACGTCATGGAACTACAACAACTCCAAATTCGTAATAAGCAACCTCGAAAACATAGGCTATGACCACTTTGCATTGAAAAAATACCTGTTTTACATTAAATTACCAATTCACCATCTTTTTTTGAGGTTAGGGATGAAATCTGACGTGATGGAGCCAAACAAACCCCAGATTCGGATTCAGCGACCCCAAAAACGTAGGGTAAGCCTATTCTGGTTTCTGGGGTAGACAACTTTTTTTTTTGTGGAGCTGTGTAATCAACTATTAATTAACAATTGAAGATTAACCAATCAGAAGCACGCATTAGACGTTCGACAGTCCATTTGCCATCGATAAGAGTGTGTGCGTAAACAAGTTCAGTACGTATAATATCCCCTTTGTTTGCTTCACAAAAATTAAAAAATATATATTTTCCACAATCAACCAAATTAGACAACATTCTCATGAATTCTGTAAAATTCCCTTGAATTTTGTAGAATTTTCTAGAATTCAGTAGAATTCTCTTAAATTCTGAAGAATTCTCTTGAATGTAGCAGAATTCTTTGGACTTCCGCATAAATATTTCGTAAATTCAGTAAAATTTCTTGAATTGTGTATAACTCTATTAAATTCGGCAGAATTCTTTTGAATGTAGTAGAAGTCTCTTGAAATATGTACAATTTTCTTCAACTTTGTTCATTTATCCTAAATTCAGTAGAATTTTCCTAGGTTTAGCAAAATTCTCATGAATTTAGTGAAATTATCCTGTTTTCTTTCGATTTCAGCAGAATATTCTTGAAATCAGCCGAATTCTTTCAAATTCAAGAGAATTCTCTAGAGTTTGGCAGAATTCCCCTAAATTAATCCTAATTCTCTGGAATTCTGTATAAATATCCCGTGAATACAGTAGAATTCTCTTTATTTATGTATTCTCCTAAAATCTGTATAATTATCTTGAAGTTCGAAGAATTCTTTCCAATTCTTAGAATTATTTTCAATTCAATAGAATTCTCTCAAGTTTTGGGCAGGATTCTCTTGAATTTTGTAGAATTCTCTAGAGTTACTAAATTTACAATATATTTATGCGGAAGTCCAAAGAATTCTGCTGAATTGAAGAGTTTTGTCGAACTGAAAAGAATGCTACTGAGTTCTAGAAAATTCTACAAAATTCAAGGGAATTTTACAGAATTCATCAGAATTTTGTCTAATTTGGTTGATTGTGGAAAATATATTTTATGATTTTTGTATCTCGTTGACGTGTGAAGTTACACCAGAGAGTCACAAACTACTGGAAAAGCAAACGAAAGGGATATTATAGGAACTGAACTTGTTTACGCACACACTCCTGTCGATGCCACATGGACTGTCGAACGTCTAACGCTTGCTTCTGATTGGTTATTCATCAATTGTTAATTAATCGTTGATTATTAACAGGTGTGTCTGCAAAGACGCTGCAGCCCATCAACGCGTCCTGTCAATGGCCTGGATTGACTACCGGAAAGCTTGAAGGTGCATCCACATATAGTGAGATGCATAGAGAGATTAATGCCTCTTTGGCAAACTAGATTTACTATTTCATCTGGAAATTATCGTCTGACAACAAACAACGTTATATTCTAGAGGGGCGTCTTTCAGGGCGATACCATGAGCCCTTTGCTTTTTTGCATCACTCTTCTGCCTCCATCTCTCGCACTGCGAAATTCTTCTGGATACCTCTGTAGCGACATTAACCAGCGCGAGCATAAGGGCACTCATGTATTTTATATGGATGACCTGAAGCTCTATGCCCCTGGTAAAGGCAAACTTCAAAATGCCATAAATATCGTCGCGAAGCACACAGGAGAGATTGGGATGGATTTTGTATTGAATAAATGTGCCAAAATTCATCTTAGGAACGGAAAGATTGTTGGCGTTCCCGAGGACCCTGAGCTTGTTGATATAAGTGTTATTAGACTTGTTAACACTGGGGAGACCTATACATACCTGGGCGTGCCTCAAAGCCGCATTCAGGACATAACATCAGTAAGGGAGTCTCTCCGAAGCAGGTACAAGCATCTTCTTCGACAGATTTGGTCTTTCAATCTGTCAGCGTTGAACAAGATATCTGCGACTAACATGCTTGCCGTCCCGGTTGTACTCTACTCGTTTGGGGTGGTTCAATGGACGAAAAACGAACTTAAGGTCCTTGATGTCACCACACGAAAGATCATGCATATGCATAAAAGGTTGCATATCAATTCGTCACTTCCGCGATTATACATTTCACGCCGTCAAGGCGGACGCGGACTTCTGAATCTGCAGTGTCTTCATAACCGAATTTTTCTAAGTACAGCTTATATCGTAGCCAATGGCAGAGATCCTCTCCTAAAAATGGTCAGGAACCACGAGATGATTGTTAAAGGAGCGTTCCTTACAAAGCCGCGGAGCAAGCGGCCGAGACCCTTGGCCTGAATTTTAACATCATAAGTAAGGAAAGTGCATTACTCCATCTAGATGCTTCACTTCTGAAACCGAAGTGAAGAAGGCAGAAGTTCAAAAATTCCATCAAGAGCTGCTCGACAAGAAAATGCACGTATATTTTCACAGAAATGTAGAAAAACTGTCCTGGTCGAAGGAGCAAGCTTTTGCTTTTCTCAGACCATCGGGGTTTAATTCAGGTACAGAGGGTTTCATTTTCGCATGCCAGGACGGTGTCATTTCCACCTTAGCATACCGTGACCGCATTTTATGTCAAGAAGTTCCCAGCGATATTTGCAGAGCGTGTCATGCACACACTGAATACGGGGAACACATACTATCGGGGTGTCCCACCCACGCAGGAACGACGTTCATCTACAGACATAATGCGGCCCTAAGAGTACTTTATTACCATCTTTGTCGCTCTTACGGTGTTGGTCGCGACCCTGCCCTGCCGAACGCTCCGAGGGAGATAGAGTCAATTGTCCAAAACGAGAAGTGCCAAATTTTCTGGAACTACGTTTTTCGGACAGCAGTCTCCGTTGCACACTCGAGGCCTGACATTGTTCTCCAAGACTTCGAGAAACCTTAAAAGGGAGCTGCAAAAGCTGTACCCAAAATATTCGGTACGAGTAATTGTCCTTATGATAGGTGCTCTCGGAGGTGCGAAACTATCACTGGTTCGTAACTTTAAAGCCATACCCGCGTGCCAAAAATATGCCAAGGCACTTGCGAAATGGATGCAGAAAGCTGTCATTCTTGGGTCGCTTCGTATGCTCAAAACACACGTGGGTTTCGCCGGCCTGTCGTTGTGATTTCATCGTGTCCTATGACCACTCACATTGTTCCATCCTTTTCCTCCCTGTCCTCCTCTGTTCTCCCTCTTACTGCCAATTCTTTCCTCACCCGTGATACCATGCCACCCATCCCTCTGCCTTTAACGTGTTCCTTTCTTGCTTCTGCCATTGTCCACACATAACCTTTTGGTAACATATATTCGGTTTCAGTTTTGATTCCTTAGGAATTTAACCGAAGGGCCTATGACAAAGCCTTGTGCTGCTGGATGTTAAAAACGCCTTCAATTCGGCAAAGTGGAGTGCCATACTTCATGCACTGGAGCACAACTTCAAAGTTCCACAGTACCTTAACCGGATGGGAAGTAATTACCTGAAGGATCGGGTACTGCTTTGCGAAACGATCGAAGGATCCTGTCAAAAAAGTATTACTGCGGGCGCTGCCCAAGGATCCATCCTAGGACCAGACAGCGTTGGATGGCAGCGTTGGATGACAGATCATGGCTTGAGTTTAGCCATTCAGAAGACTGAAATAGTGCTCCTGACGACGAAGAGAATCGAACCAGAGATCCCAATGCAGGTGGGAGCCGAAGAGGTGCAGACCAAGAAGGCGGTAAAACATCTTGGCATCATGCTCGACAGTAAGCTCAACTTTTGGGAGCAGATAAAACGAGCAGCTGATAAGGCGTGCACAGTAACGACGAACCTCAGCCGGCTTATGGCCAATATAGGAGGATCAAAACCGAGTAGGCGACGCTTACTGATGTCGGTGACGTACTCCATCCTCTTGTATGGAGCCGAAGTTTTGGCGGAAGCTCTAAAAAGAGAGAAGTACCGCAAACGCATGGCAGGGGTACAGTGGAGAGGAGCGCAGAGAGTGGTATGTGCTTATCGCACCGTCTCGGAACCAGCGACATCGGTAATTGCTGGAGTCATACCAATTGATCTGCTTGCAGCAGAACGCAAGGCTGTATATGATCGAAAACCCGAGTGCAACAAATTCGAAGCCAAACGAGAAGCCAGGATACAAACGATGGATCAGTGGTAGACAAGATGCAATCGAGAAACGAGAGGAAAATGGACTTTCAGCCTCATACGCGACATAAACGTGTGGGTGAGCCGTGATCATGGAGAAATAAATTTCTACACGACACAAATGCTCTCTGGGCATAAGTTGTTCCGGGCCTATGTACACAAAGTAGGAAAAGTCGAAAAACCAGACTGCACATACTGCGGGGACAACCGCGATGATGCGCTCCACACTTTTTTCGAGTGTGATAGGTGGATGGAAGAAAGACACAGGCTGGAAAGCGAGGTCGCACATTTAACACGTGCTACTCTAATGGATGTGATGCTGGGTAGTGAGGACAATTGGGATCTCATAACAAGCTATGTAGAATCGGTATTACTTCAGAAGAAAAGTGACGAGAAGAAAAATGAAGCCAGAGACGCTGTAAATTAAGATTTTGCAGCTCGTAAACAAACAGCAACAAACAACCATGCCCAAATCAGGATGATCGAAGGCGGACGAGCCCGTTGTACGACATAGTCGTGCTATTGACGACGATGCGTTCATCTTGATTGGGACATGAACCTGACTAATTGCAGAAGAAGTGAACCAGAAGCAGCTCCTGCAAGCACGTGAGTCGTACAGAGTGGCAGTCCAACCCACCACACCCAACCAACATGTCGAAGGCCGACGAGCCCGATGTGCGATACCACCGCACTGCTGAGGACGATGCGTACATCTTGGTTGGGACACGAGGTCGACGAAAAAACAGAAGACCAGCAGACGCCCCAGTAGGCGAAGATACGGCACCCCCTGAAGTAATGCGAAAGCGTTTCCGGGGGGAATAATGCCAAGGTGAAAGGGTGGTGGGTTTTAGTGGATCCCTTGGTGGCATTATTATAATGACAAAGTTGGTTTTGTATAATGTAAAATTATACGCAAGGTATAATTGAATATTATATATGTCAGGATCATCGTAGTGATGCGACTAAGATCCCCAGACTACCGAGAAGAAAAATCAAGACGAGGTCAATGCGATTGACCGGCAGAATCTCGTTACTTTTAAGTGGACCGATCGACTCAGGGACGACCTGCTGGAGGACTATGATACCAGTATGACCCCTGAACGAAAAGGTTACATGGCGCGACAGCATACTCTGTGGTGCGAGAAACACCCAGAGCTGTCGCATTTTTCGCATCAACGTCTGCGAAAGCGTGCCGAGGAATTCCGAAAAAGGGCTTATATAAGCGGAGCGCCTACTCAACCGCAGCCAGAAGAAACCGGCAACAGAGAAAGAGAGGCGATACTGCGACCAACCGCGAGCAGACATCGAATAGAGGAAGAGCGACGCTTCAGGACCCGGAGAAACATCAACATTCAGGTTTCTCTTAAGCCCAAAGATCTGGCTGAACTGGATGACGAGCTTCGTGGAGATTTTCCGAAGAACCTGACCTCTGGACTATTAATTGTGGTGTGTATAATGCAGCGAGAGCTTTGGCAGATGCAAGCCGTAAAACAAAACCAACGGTTGATCATAAGACCAAAAGACGAATGCATCAACTCAGCACAAAGATAGGTTGGGCAGACAGTACGCGTCCCGCATTCAGTGTGTGATTGACTACATAACATCTGGCAGGACTTCCACTGCCAAGCTTGGACAGTACGCGCGCGAACAGCGGATCTGTCATCACACACTTAACAAGTCAAAGCTACTGACCATCAGGCAGCATGTTGTTGACAGAATACGCGTACTATCTAACGCTATGAGAAGTCTAGAGCGGAGAGAGAGGTGGGTCAGAGAAAATCAACAGTTTTTGTCTGATCCATCTCGACTCTTCCAAGACCCTCCAGTTTCTGTCGAACACCCGCCCACACCAGAGGAGGTCGAGGCATTTTGGAGAGAAGTCTACGAAGTCCAGCATCCACTGAAAGAACACTCGAAAAATATAAATAGCTTTAAGGAGCTGTGCAGTGCCCTCCTACCACCTGAGGAGGAATGCCCACCTATCACTACCGGGGAGGTGAAAAACGTATTGAGAGGCATGAAGAACTATTCCGCTCCGGGACCAGATGGTATCAAGACCTACTGGCGAAAGAAGTTTGCTTCAACCCACCAGCATCTGGCCCACATTTTCACCTCATATCTTAAGTCGGAACAGCCTATTCCGGCTCCTGCCGAAGACGGGCAACTTAGCTGACCTTAAAAATTACAGGCCAATAACTTGTATGAACACACTGTATAAGATCTTCACAGCTATCCTAAATGATAGGATTGTTTGGACAATTGGACTTGTGTGGCGAGAGATGTACGAGCAGTGTGGCTCAAAGAAAGGTGTAGCAGGATGTCGGGAGAACCTGCTCATCGATAGATGTGGCTGTAAAGACCTAGCATTCTATCAGCGTTACCTATCGATAGCCTAGATTGATTACCGGAAAGCTTTCGATTCAACCTCCCATAGATTCATCATCTGTCTGTTGGAAAGCGTAAAGATTCATCCACACATCGTGAGGTGCAAAGAGAGATTAATGCCGCTTTGGAAAATCAGATTTACTATATTATCTGGAAAACATCGTGTGATCACTAGCGGTGTCACCTTTCAGAGAGGTGTGTTTCATGCCGATACCATTAGCTCTCTCCTCTTTTGCCTCACATTATAGCCACTATCTCTCGCACTTCGTCATTCCAAAGGGTACCTCTGCGGCAAACCTGGAATTCGAAAGCATAAAGTCACTCATGTATTTTACATGGATGATCTTAAGATCTATGCTAAGAATCAAAAGAAACTACATCTAGCTCTAGACATTGTCAAAGAGTACACTCAAGAAATTGGAATGGAGTTCGATTTAGAAAACTGCGCCAAGGTTTATTTGAAGAAAGGAAAACTTAATGGAATCCCGGAAGACCCTGAGCTCGTCGACAGAAGCCACAGAGCCGCATTCAGGACGTGACATCTATAAAGGATACTCTCCGATGCAGATACAAACATCTTATTCGACGGATTTGGTCTTCAGAACTGTCGGCGAAGAACAAAGTATCTGCGACGAACATGCTTGCCGTCCCGGTAGTACTCTATTCATTTGGAGTGGTTCCATGGACGAAGGACGAGCTCAGATCCCTCGATATCGGGTCCCGAAAGGTTATGCACATGAACAAAAGCATGCACCTTAAATCTTCTGTTCCGAGACTTTACATCTCACGCCGTCAAGGTGGTCGCGGAATACTTAATCTTGAATGTCTTCACAACTGGATTATTTTGGGTACACCACATATAGTCGCAAATGAACAAGACCCTCTTCTTAAAATTGTCAGGAAACACGAAGAAGTGGGCAAAGGCGCGTTTCTCTACAAAGCAGCGGAGGAGGCTGCTGAAACACTCGGCCTTGACTTCATTATCAGGGATGAGCAAAGTGCATCTAATCTTATCCATCTCGAGTACTCACTCCTGAAGGTCCGGATTAAGAAAGCACAGGGGAAAAACTTCCGCGAACAGCTCCTCGAGAAGGAGATGCACGGGATATTCCACAGAAATGTGGAGGATCTGTCGATGTCGTACGAGCTATCGTTTGCTTTTCTTAAATCACCCGGATTGAAATCAGCCACGGAGGGTTTCATTTTGGCATGCCAAGACGGTGTCATTTCGGTTCTAGCATACCGTCGCCACATTTTGAGCCAAGACATTCCCGATGATAGCTGCAGAGCGTGTCATGCACACTCCGAGCCTCTAGGACACATACTATCTGGTTGTCCAACTCATGCGGGAACGACCTACATCCAGTGGCACAATGCGGCACTAAGAGTGCTTTATTACCATCTCTGTCACTCTTACGGCATCAGCCCAAATACCGCTCCGCTAAACGCTCCTAGGGAAATAGAGTCAATTGTCGAGAATGAGAAGTGTCGGATATACTGGAACTTCATATTCTCGACAATTGTTTCTGTTGCGCACTCGAGGTCTGACATAGTTCTTTTTGACTTCGAGAAACGAACCATGTTCGTTATCGAATTTTCGGCACCAGCTAACAAAAACATCATATTCAAAATATGAGAGAAAACAAAGTTTTCATATTTTTATTTCGGTCTTACGACCAATTTAGAAAAAAATCAAGAAAGAAATCGATTTCCAATTCCTTTTTATTTACGTTTCGGCCTCATCTGTGGGCCTTCCTCAGAAACAAACATCTATTTTAATAGTATATAATAATTAATAAATAAAAATAAAAAATGCATACAAAACAAAAATGAATTAGATGCATAAAACAATGTTTACCTTAAAGGACAATTTTCGAAGTCAAAGTTGTAACGTCGAAGTGAACGACAGATGAGACCGAAACGTAAATAAAAAGGAATTGGAAATCGATTTCTTTCTTGATTTTTTCTAAATTGATCGTAAGACCGAAATAAAAATATGAAAACTTTGTTTTCTCTCATATTTTGAATATACAAAAACGATCGAAGAAAGTCTCACTTCATGATCTCATTTGATCTCAAAAGTGTTTTTATTCATCTACTGGTTTAAAAAACATCATAGCCAAGGAGAATGAAAAAAAGAGAGGTATAAAGAACTTATAAGGGAGTTGCGACGGATATACCCGGAATATTCCGTTAAGCTTATCATCTGGATCATCGGCGCTCTTGGAGGTGCCAAGGTTTCACTGGTTAATAGCCTGAAAAGCATCCCTGCGTTTCAAGAAAACGTTAAGAAACTTGCGGGGAAAATGGAGAAGTGCGGTGCAATGTTTTAGATTAGCACCTGCTCCCAGCGAAATTCTGCGGTTGTCCTTATGACAAACTTTAAACTATACATACATATGTCCCTGTTCGGGCGCCATACGGTTTCGGTTTCGATTCCTTTGGAATAGAACTGAAGGGCCAATGACAAAGCCGCCGAACGCGTCCTCGGGTTGCGGATAGGGGGCCCTGTACCAAGGGTTTCTGCTGAATATGGTTACAATAATTAATAAGCAGTCGCGGACAATTATCCAGGAACGGTCCCGAAGGAATAACCCCTAAGCGGAAGCGCAACAACCGTGCCGAAAGCTGAATGGCACCTGGGTGAGGTACAGTGCTCCCAAGGCCAGGTGCACTAGCCTGCTTGCTTGAAGTAGAGCCTTTTCATTGGTGGTGACTAGATATTCAAGAGAATAGATTATTATTCTCTTTTCTTAACCAATGAGATACTCCTCTTCACGCATGCGCAGTACTGCTCCGGACCTTCGTTGGGAGCACTGGTGGGGTGCCTGACAACAGTGACTCTGAAATACAGTGCGATATTCTAGACTATGCAGCCCTACCCTTACATGCGAAGATCAGCAAGATTAGATGCCGCTTTCCGTAGCTGCTCGTAGGAAAAACTATTACATTACCATACCCAGTTGTAAATGCGGTGCACAAAGATCGAACGCGCAGAGCACTCGACAGTTGGTCTGGAGACAGTGTCGATCGCCCTATAGTTCGGGGTGGTGAAAATAATTCAGATGGAAAGCCGACGACCGACCGTCGAGACACTCACACTATTGAGTGGACGGATCGACTCAGGGATGAGTGGCTGGACTGCTATGATGCCAGAA
The DNA here is from genome assembly GCA_932074435.1 of Andricus kollari. Classification (NCBI taxonomy): domain Eukaryota; kingdom Metazoa; phylum Arthropoda; class Insecta; order Hymenoptera; family Cynipidae; genus Andricus; species Andricus kollari. Next base: position 2,095 of record CAKNWW010264724.1, on the reverse strand, counting down.
CTATCCCTGTTCGTAAAGGCTTCATGGCGCGCATGCACACTATGCGGTGCCAAAAACAACCAGAGCTTGCGCGCACGTGTTGCAACTGTCCTTGCGAAATTGCGCTGAATATCTCTCGCTAAGAGGGCATGTACGCAGAACGCCTTATGAACCGCTGCAAGAACAAGCCCCAGATGAAAAAGAGAAAGCGTCATTAAGACATCGCCAAAAGCAGGCATCCAGTGAAAGATGGCAGCGCTCAGGAAGTGAGGAAAGTGAACTTCTTCATCTAAATGCCTCACCTCTACACAATGACGGGTCGGCGAAAGACTAGTGTCACTTGAGGACACGGGGCGACCCCAGAATGACAGCTCTCGGAATCCACCTCGCAAATGGGTTGGCATATTTTTGGCATCCGGATATGACTTCGTTCTTACGAGTCAGCGATATTTTCATACCAGATATTCAGCATAGGTATTCATTTCATCCGTATAAAATACATGAGTGAACTTATGCTCGCGATGATTAGTGTCACCGCAAAGTTGACCAGGAGAATTGCGTAGTGTGATAGATAGTGGCAGAAGTATGATGTAAAGAGCCTGAAAGAGGCCCTCTGGAAGGTGACGCTGTTCGTGTCACACGATAAATTCCAGGTGAGATAGTGAATTTGGTTTTCTAATCCCACTATCCGTGGATGAACATGTAAGATTTCCGAAAGGCAGCGCTGGTGCGATGCTAGGTCTATGCAGACTTACCCGTCAATTAGCAGGTTCTCTCGGCAGCCTGCTAAACCTTTTTCCAGCCACATTTTTCGTACGTCTCTCCCCACACAGGTCTAATTCTCCGAAGAATTCTTTCGTTCAGGATTGCTGTTGGTGATAAACCAGTGATAGATAAACATTCCTCCTGAGATGTTATGACGCTGTCGCAAAGCTCCTTGAAGCGGATGATATTCTCAGTGTTTTCATCAAATGCTGAAAATAATAAAATGCGCAGGGCACCGATCGACTGAGAGACGACCTGCTGGATTGCTACGTAAAGCATTCCTGCGTGTCATCGAAATGCGGGGAAAATGCAGAAGGTGGTCGTCCTTGGGTCGCTCCGTGTCTTCAGGGTGCACGAAAATTTTTCCGGATCGTGGGAATGAGTCCTCCGCAGACTGCAACCATCTATTTTACGGCCATGAGACATGGTTACAGCTGAAACGTGACTGCGATTTTGCCAGGAGCGGGTGCAATTTTGTAGAATGGTACCCGCTTTCGGAGAAACCCGCGGTTGTCCTAATGACAAACTTATACAGGGTGTCCCAGACTCAAGTGTCCGGACTTATATAGCTGTATAAAAATAAAAAAAATAACACGAAAATTCCTTTTCCAAAAATCAGTTGAAGTTTTAGTTTTTGAGTTTTAAAACATTTAGGCCGGATCAATCAGGAGCGCCGTATAAACAGTAGTATGCGCGTGAACGGGAGTAGTGTTCTCTCGTCGCTAACCCCACCTCTGCGCTCGCTTCGATAATACTGCGTTGGAATCGCGCTCACGCACATGCGACTGCTTATATGGCACTCCTGATTGGACCAGCTTAAATATTTTATAACTCGAAAACTAAAACTTCAACTGATTTTTGGAAAAGGAATTTTCGTGTTTTTTTTTATTTGTATACAGCTATATAAGTCCTGACACTTCAGTCTGGGACACCCTGCATATATATATATATATATATATATAATTACAAAACAATAGGTTAAAAAACCACCGCAGGGTGCTACTGGAAGCAACTGTCATCTATGAAAATGACATTGGCTGTCAGTAAAATCGCGGTAAATTGCACCTATGGCCACGTCTCACGATTGTGATATGGGTGGCCACAAGACCAATATATATATAATTAAAAAGTTTGTCATAAGGAATACCCCGGGTTGCTCCGAAAGCGGGTACCATTCTACAAAATTGCACCCGCTGCCGGCGAAATCGCAGTAGCATTTCACCTGTAACCACGTCTTACGACCGTGAGATAGGTGTGGAAAGTCTGCGATGGACTCACTTCGGTGATCCGGAAAAAGTCTCCTGCACCCAAGGACGACCGCCTTTTGCATCTTCTTCGCAAGTGTCTTAGC
>CAKNWW010264718.1:0-11416 GCA_932074435.1 Andricus kollari | reverse complement strand
TCTGGGTACGCTGAACCAGGCTCCAGATACTTTTTGTTTACCGTTTATTTTGTCTTGGGTACGCTGTTCCAGGCTCCAGACTCTTTACTTTTTGTTTTATCCGGGCACGCTGCAACAGGCTCCGGAGAAAAATTACCTCCTTCTTTTTCAGACCGCGAAACGGCTTACGCTCTACGAGGTGCCGTCAGAGTATTTGAAGTGTACAATTTCCCAAGTGCGATGCTACGACAGGAATTGTGAAACCAGCGACCGCAGTTTTATTATTGTTACCAGGTCATCATAGATTAGAGTCCACGCGGTACGACTAAGGCAGTGCAACCGCAGTATTAGGACGCTCTCCGGGTTCTCAAACCGTGATTTACCAGGCTTATCCATGCGTGACATGTAGGCTTATGCAAGACTGAATAATTATAACCACCGAGACTGATAGCCTTTAAGGGATCCTCGTGAATATAAGTTATAAAACTAGGATTATTTGTGCGTGATAGTACATCCTATGGAAAAACGTGAGACTGAATAAATTGTAACTACGACGACTGATAGTCTGTAAAATCGCATCGTTATGAAATTAACTTCGAATTGAATAAATATTAATTTATACTTATTTTGTGCATACTTCAATCTATCTTCTCCTTTCTGGGTCTTAACTAATTTTACCAGGGCTTAGGGCTAGGTAAAATAAAATATAATAAAAAACGAACTCTTTCAAATTATTAACCAAAAAAATAACGAAGCCAAAAACCGCGCGCCAAAAACATGTTACTTGGTTTCCAATGTTCTTATATTTGACTAAAATAACCAATTTAGGAGCCCGAAAAAGACCTTACAACATTTCGGTGTCATCTAGTAACATGAATTTATTAATATAAAAAGAAAGTCTTAGTTATGAGTCTATAAAGAAAATATAGACAAAAACATGTACTTCTTACCTGTAAAATCCTTCATTTATAGGTAAAACTCGACTGAAAATATTATTAAAAATAATAAAATTTGTATTGCATAACCTTGTTGTCTGGCAATCACGAAGGAATAATAAGGAGACTGAACTACCATGGATAACTTTTTCGAATCTGATAGGAGCAACGGCACCGTAAGTGCCAGGCGTGTAATTAGTAATGACTCTTCACTTAGTGCGCAAGCGCCACGTGTCCTCTTTTCACGCACAATAAAACTGCGAGTGAGACAGCTTTTGACAGTTTGTTTTCTTTTGCTGCCAGCGAAATTTTGTCGAGATGTCAAGTAAAATGAGAGTGTAAAATGTGTAAACTGTAATAATTAATACTTTTGGTTAAGTGAATACATAATTAATTGAAGTGTGTTTTATAAGATTGCGGTAATCAAAGAAGTTCGTTATGAAAGTGGTAAGTATAGATTGTAATTCCAACTGCAAGATTTCATGCGCATACAATTTCATTAAATTATACAGTTACCACTTTCATAATTCACTCCTTTGATAACCGCAATCTTATGTCATTCAATTAAATAAAATTATTAATTACATTATACATTACACACACTCATTTTACTTCACAGCACGAATGACCTTTTTTTTCCCAGAAGCCAGCAAGAAATTATACTTCTTGAGTTGACTAAAAGGCCTCCACATTTTAACCGGCCCTAGGGCCACCACAACCCTAAATGCGGTAACGAGTGAAGTTAGCTGCAAAGTATTATTAGGATAATGAAGACATTGTGTTCATTAAAAAAATTCTTATATAGAAACTAAAGGGCACGAGATTATCAAAAAATAATAATTGTATTTTGGTAATTATTTGTTTAGTCAATTATATTATACTTATCCTGAATTTCAGGATGACAAGACACATAGTAAATGGTTTATATCACAATATTTGCATTAGATACAAAAAATTAGAATTATAAAATAATAACGTACTTTTTCAACTGGAAAATCATTATTTGTACACGTATTGTAATTCATTTGAGTAAAAAAATGTTTTATGATGATCTGAAATACATTTTTTTCTATTCTATTCTAAATTGAATAATTCCAACTTCTTGATTTTCACTCATAAATATTAATTTTAATTCCATTGAAGTGACTTGAATTCACTCCAATCATCCTAGAATCGGTTTAATTCTATTATTAGATACCACTGAATTTTGTTTAATTCTTTTCAACTAATTTGAATTTAACTATCACTGTTAGAAATATCTGGTTGAATTTTCAACCACATGTGGTTGAAGTTTTATATTATTACCGTTGTTGAAATTTCAACTACTTGTGAATGAAAAATTAGCTACACGTGTAATTGAAATTTCAGTAACGAGAAAAAATTTTTTTCGGCACAATTAGTGAATTTCAAGGCAATTATAATTTTTCAAAAATTCTAAAGAAAACCCATGAAGATTTCTGAAAAATACTGTGCCTTGAAATTCACTAAATGTACCGAAAGAATTCTGATAAGAAATCAGTGAGTTATTTCGTACGTTTGTGTCGTGTGATTCATGAGATTAACAAAGTGCATATAATATTAGGAAAATAAGCAGCTTTAAAGAAGAAAAACAAAAGGTCCGTTGGAATTATATTACCACAATAAGTTGCGCGCCCAATCAAACTTTTCAACACTGGTTTTTTAAACATAACCTAAAAAATCATACAGTAGTTAGTACCAATAGTCTGAATGAAATTTTCCCATTATGATAATATTAATCCAACGTACCTTTTGTTTTCTTCTTTTCCTGAATATTATATGTCCTTTATCAATACAAACGTACGAAATAACTCCTCGTGGGACTTTATCTCGTTGGGGCCTGGCCTGGACAGAAGTATGAGGGCGCATTGTGTATGTGCGAACGTCTTATTGAATTTTCAACTACATTTGGTTGAATTTTATTTCAACTCCATGGATGAACGAGATTTCAACCACAAAATTGGTTGCATAGTGGTTGAATTTTCAACATATTTCTAACAGTGAGAGTGCAGTCAAAATAACTATACCATGAAATTCAATTTAGTTGCAATTTTTGTATTTAACTTTGAATTAATTTTTAAGTCAGGCTTGGATACACTTCAGCTTATTTCAGTTTACTTTAAATCATTAGAGATAAGATGGATTTTCCTTAAATGATGAGAAGTGACTAGAATTCTCTTAAATTCCCCTCAATTTAATTGAACTTTCTTTAAATTCCATTGCATTCACCTTGAATTAACTGGAATGCAATTATAATTGCTTTAAAATCACGCCTCAATTCAGACGCATGGTGTCTAATCTATATTAAATCCATTACAATATCGTTAACTTTACTAAAATTTCCTTTGATTCCTGTAAATTATCTTGAATATTGTTCTCCTAACATTCTTTTCAGATCAATGGAATTCCTTTTGAATTTCTATTTAATGTGGTTGCCATTTTTTTATTTAGTTTGATTTCAATTGACCACTTCTATTAATCTTTGTTTGAATAAATTGTATACGATGTGTTAAATTCAGTTTAAATATATTTGAATTGACTTTACTTTAACTAATGTTGAATTTGTTTTGAATTGATCAGGTGTAATTTAGCTTACGTTAATTGAATCATTTAAAACTTGATGTACTTTTTTTGTCCTACATGTTCACGGTTCAGTATATTAAATAATGATTTGAAATTCCGATTCAATTTTTTTAATCAGAACTTTGTCTTTTCGATTCACCGAAACATATCTAACATTCTCAGTTACATTTTAAAAAATATTTCCATTTTGAATTCAGACAGTATATAGGGCTGATAACAGTAAAAAGTATCTAATCAAAGAGATTATGTATCATCTTGTCTATATATACGTAACTGAGTGAATGGATCTTATAAAATGTAACTTTAAGGCAACATTGTTTTGTAAAACGCTTGGAACTCTCAGGAATTCATCGTTAATACGGTTTTGATTTCCACATTAATTATTCGCGCAATTTTCAGTGCCCGGGGCGGAACGAGGCGAGGGTGCGGGCGTGTATTTAATAGCCCTAGTGTTACCTCGGAGGCTTTTCGCCATTAAGAATCCCACAAGACCATCCTTCGACCCTCTTCGCACTTCACCTCCCACTGCACCGAAATTCCCAACCGCCATCTCTAACCCCTTCATTCCTTCCACCCCCACACCCCCACACACCACCCCCTCCTCCTTTCTACTCTGCTCCCGACATATTACACTCTGCTGCGGTGGTACGTGAATATAGTACATAGTGCTCGTTGGTACCTATCCCGGTACACTAAAATCATTAGAAACACGTGTGCAGCACAGGGCGCAGAATCCCGACGTGCCATTAGAGGGCTTAGATATTCCTGCCCGGAAATCAATATCAAAACATGCCTACAGGTATATACTGGTATCACAGTAAAAACTCTGGGATAAATTTTATTGCACCTAATTTCAAGTTGGGGTACCATGCCGCTCGGAGTTGGGATACGAAACTATCGTTTATTGTTTTTGCCGCAAAAATGTGAAAACAATTAAGAGCAAGTGACGTTTCGTACCCCAAGTCCGAGGAAAACGACACCTTGTTTAACAGGCGCGGGTCTACAATGGTGTCGAACCGGCGATCGCCCCCAAGATTTTCTAACTTACCTTCACTTCTTTCTTTTTCACTAAGAAATGAAGAAAAGCTATAAAGAGTATGCAATTTCATAATGACAAAAATAATTTAAAATTGGTAATTGGTATATATATACACAGCATGTGTACACAATTTTCGGACGCCGCCCCCCAGGATACTTGTGTGGATCTGCGCCTGTTGTGTAATGGTACCATTCACACTACCAAGACTAATTTTTTTGCAGGGAAATGGTATCCTCACTGTAAAAAAAGCTTTGGTGATATTTATAATCAGCTAGTAATTATACGTGCAGTGAATTTTCAAATTACAATGCATAACCTGATTAATTTACGATACTACAGTATTTATTTCCAATCTAGTGTGATTTAACTTCAGGTCACAAAGTAAAAATAGAACGACGGTTGTTCCACTTGCAGTCGACTGTAAAATTACTACGTCCGATGATGGAAATTATTCGATCGGCGTGGGACATAGTAAGTTTACGTAAGATGATAATTTTACTTGGGGCTTTAAGTGTACGAAAGTATATGTAAATTTTGACTATGTGTGCTTTTCTGTCGCGAGGGAGTAAGTCCGCCCTGACAAACGCCGCAGAATTATGTGCAGGACGTAAATTTTGACCATTCGGGACTCTGAAGTATGACGTTGTTTTGCACGTTATGTCAAAGATAATCTTTGGTTGTAGGTTAAAGAAAAACTGCAAATCCGTGAAAAGTCAGGGAAATTTGATAATCATAAGTCAAAGATGAAAAAGATATTGAAATTTGAATCACCGAAAAGTTTTTGGGGAACCAAATTTCTAAATATCTTTTCGATTATAAAAGCTGAAGACAAAATTCAACGAAATTTCGGAGATTTCCGACCCGTACCTAATTTCACGGTCGACGACGGGAAAACGTCCTGCATGTATTTCTTTATGGCGGACGCAGGTTGAGAACAAAAGTATGTATTTTTACGGAATTCTGCTTATTTACTATGTGCCACACCGATCGAATTATTTCCATCGTCGCAGGATGTAAATTTACACCAACTTTTTTTACAGTGCTGAAATTAGCGTTAGATTCCCACTTTGATTTTTCTGTGATATGGCCTAAACTAGTTGCCCCTTAAAAGTAAGTGGTTGGATATAGTGCTATCTACATCTACATCTACATCTACATCTACATCTACATCTACATCTACATCTACATCTACATCTACATCTACATCTACATCTACATCTACATCTACATCTACATCTACATCTACATCTACATCTACATCTACATCCACATCCACATCCACATCCACATTCACATTCACAAATAATTCATCAAAATAATTTCCAACCTTGGTGGCATTTGTCCTCTTTTTAATTAAATTGTAAGGGTTTTTCGTCAAATCGAGACTTCGTCTGTTGTCTCCTCTGTTTGAAAACCTACCCAAAATATTTTTTAAACATCAATTCCCATCATGCCACGGGAAGCAATTCATTATTTTCTGAAAATCATAAGAATTGTAAATAATTTTCAACCTCGCTGGCATCTGGCCTGATTTCGAAAATAGGCAACAATTTCCAGTCAAAATAAGACCTTCTTTCTTGTCTTCCCTCATCGAAAAACTACCGAACAAACTTTTAAAACATAAATTCCAATCATGCAACTGGAAGTTATGCATTATTTTTAGAAAGCAAGGAGAAGTTTCAATAATACCCAACTTTGCTGACTTTTGGCGTCTTTTAAAAAATGGATAAGAGTTTGTCATCAAACAAGACCTTCTCAGTGATTCGACAGGTATTCTAAAGGAAAAGATATTTTCTAAGATTTAATATCTCGTCGCTCAGTTGGCGTGTGAAGTTGCACCATTGATATTCACAACCTCCTGCAAATTTAAAATTCCTCTTTTACGCACACACCCTCATCAGTGACACAAGGATTGTCGCACATCTAACGCATGCTTCCCACTGGTTAATCTTTAATTGTTAATTACTCATTAATTATTAACTTTAGAACAAATTTTTATTAGTATTTTCAACTCCATTTTTTATGAGGAATTCAAAAATATAAAAATGTACCTTGAGTACTGGAACACCCTGTATATCTATGTATTATGTTAAAATTATTCTTTTTTTAATTCACTTCTGTAATTATTGTTTTATTCAAAACACTAACACTAAAATATAGAAATAAATCTCGAATTTTGCATAATCGAAACATATAATTAAAACATCTAATGGAAAAAATTAGATCTTATTTAAATCATACGTCTATTCTTTTCCCTCATTATGAAAATAAAGCACAACTTTATATCCTTTCATCAGTTGATAGTAAATTAGTTCAATAGTCTAACGTGCGGCACACAAGTGTTTAAAAAAGGAAGAATGAGTCAAGCAGAATAATCTTGGCGCATGTAGTTCTCTAAATTACGTCGCCCTTCTTACCACGGTTCCTACACACTACACACATATATACTTGCCCATAAAAAGCTTGCTCAAAGGAAAAACGCTTTCCTCTCTGCCTGTGCTGCTTAAAATTCATAAGACGCTCTGTTTACTTACTAAAGATATACGCGGCTTGCCCAACCCGTTCTGCTTCCTCCTCCACCCCATTGCCTTTACTCTCCACCCCCACTCACTCCGTCATCTTGGACCACTCCACCTTCGTGCGATTTTCGCGATAGGTCGTAGTCGTGCTTTATCGCGGAAAATAAAATTATTGGTTGCACTTTTCCTTCGGGATGCTTTCTTCTTTGCTGCCATCTCGGTTCATTCCCATTCCGCAACCATCTTGGTCCCACTCGAACGGTCTTTAGCCAAATCTTGAGACGTAGACACCTACTTATTGCGCTGTTAATTCCACCGTAGAACTTTCTTCGCGATGTCAACCATCCTCTCGCCATACCCACCATCTTTATACCTCTTCGCCGTCTATTTCCGCTTCTGTCGATCGAGTGCTAATTTTAGTCAATTTACATTTCACGACGTGCTAATCTTTGAATCGCTCCCATTGATCTAAGGAAGTCCTTTCTAATGTTGCAAATGTAAGGCGGGGATGTATTTACACATTTATGCCAGTTTGTATTTTAAATTGCCTATTGAAATTGATCTGTTGAATTTCCAAGAAACGTAAACAAAATTAATCGATCGCGTCCTGAAAACGTGAAGAATAAGTGAAATATCCGGTAATTTAATCTAGAAGCCGGGATTTTTCCTCGATTTTATTTGAATACTTTTTTTTTATCTTGCAAAATACACGCTTTTTAAAGCCCGTTGAAAGCTAAAGAATAGGTAGTTGAACAAAGCTATTTTTATAGTTAACACTCTCGTGCAGAAATGCAGATGGGAATATAATATGACTTCGGTCAGTTCTCCCTACTTCTAGTGTAGCCTTGTTCGGAGAATCTGAACGAGTCCGACACATTTTTGCCGCGGATTTGGCAGATTAGCCAGTATTGGACGGCGATATATGAAACCCATTTTGTGTGGCTGACGAGTACTTTATTAGAGACTCATTTAAAATAATGCTAACTTAAGGAAAGTCTCTATGGGCATTATTACCCATTTTTATTAGTCATTTGTATAACCATTTCCTTATTTGATGCAACTACTCAATTTATTAAAATAAACATTTAAGTAGTTTCATCAATCAATTGAATATTTCAGACTACTACTATACAATTATCAGTATCGCATTTTACTAACAATGTAATTGAAATTGGACATGCTTGTCCCATTTTGAAGCTTTTTCTTGATTTTGCCCTTTTGAAGCATATGGGAAATTTCACGACCCTCAGGTTTCCGATATTTATGAATTTCAGACTCTTATAATTAATTATGAACATACTAAGCATCTGATCGAAAACCTGAAAAAACCCTTTGTATTACTCTTTGAAATATCTAGATGCCCTTTTTTTCTCTTAAACCATATTTGAAATAGTAGCATAATTTTTTAACGTTCTGCAATTGTTGTAAACGAACTAAGCGTCCAGTCTAGAAACCGAAAACACCTTTGGATTCGTCTCCGAAATATCTAGGTGCGCCTTTTTTGTTTTAAACGCTTTTTTAAACAATTAAATCATTTTTTAATAATTCCAAACTTTGCAAAGCATGATAATCAAATAAAGGGACAGATCAAAAAATCTAAAACACCTTTGAGTTCGTCTCAAAAATATCTAAATACGCCTTTTTTTTAAATTTTGTAAAAAGAATTACATAATTTTTTTCAATACTGTAACTTTTATAAATGAATAACTATTATTTTCACACTTACTTTAGCTATTGGATCAAAATCACCATGTAAACACCTCTTAAAGATTTTATCTTGAAAAAAAAATTTTCTAATAAAATAAAATTTTACTACCATCTTGTTAACTTTTTACAATAATTTCAAAACTTATGCAAGATGTTGTTGCAGTTACATTATTATTCAACATTCTGCAATTGTTATATAATGGTTTAAAACAAAAAACAAAAAAGCACATTTACATATTTCCGGGACGAATATAGAGGTATTTTCGGTTTTTTTATCGGAGAATTTTTTTAAAACAATCATTTTTCCAAAAAGCCTCTTGGAAGTATTTACATGTTGATTTTGATTAAATAATCCAAGTTAGAGTGCAATTAATATATTTGTTTGTAAAAGTTTCAGGACTTTAAAAAAAGTATGTAATTGTATAAAAAATGTTTTCAAATAATCGCATTTAGATATTTTCGAGACGAATGCAAAGGAGTTTTCGTTTCTCGGTCGGACGCTTAGTTTGTGTATAATTTATTACATAAGTTTGAAATCCATAAATATGGAAAACTTCAGGGTCGTAAAAGTTCAAAGGGAGTTGGAACTAGTGTGGCATGCAAGTAATACAAGACAATAGCATACAAGTTCAATTATTTGTATACAAATTCAAGCAGAGAAAATAAATCTTGTCATGACATTTTAAAGAATAAAATCAATAATCAAGCGAGTACGATCGATAATCTTGAAGTTTGTTAAGTTTCTAAATGTCACTTTGAGATATATAAAAAATTTTTTCATGGAAAAACCTACACGGAGAAACTATTGGTTGCAAAATTTGGCATTATACTTTCTAAGTCTGACTCGAAGGGCTACTCACTACGACATCTGGAAATCTTAAGACTGTGAATGCGGCAATCTGTATTGAATTCTGATAGAGACTTCCGAGATTGCGGTGAGATTGCCGAGAGTTCCGAGAGTTCCGACTCTGCTCGCGATCAGAACTCACGTCGGATTCTACTCTCTAAATCTGAATTAGTAGAAAACTACTACTTGGTAGTAGTTTTCTACTAATTCAAATAGTGCCGATTCGTTTATTAGTAATTAGTAACAATCTACTATTTCAATGAGTAAGAATAACTGATTAAATGAATTAGTAACTATATCTACTAAAGGCATTGGTAACGCTACTACTAAATGAATTAGTAAATGTATTGCTGGTTACTATTTTAACCGGTAGTTTCAAGTAAATTAAAAAACTTATTTTACAATGAAGAGAATTTGATTAAAATACATTAATCTATTAATTTAAATAATAATTCAAAGAAATTTCCATTTTATCTTCTTATACTTGAAGCTCAGTGCATATTTAGGTCAAATTAATGTCGGCCCTGTATTAAATTCAATTTGAACCGTTTCAAACTCCTAAAGTTCATAGTAAAAATATTCCATTTTAAACAAGATAGGTGAATTTTTAACCAAATAGTTGAATTCAGAACCAAAAAAATTAAATTACTACCAAAAAAGACGATTTTTCAACAATTTACATGAATTCTCAACCAAATAGTTCAATTTTGAACTAAAAAATATCAGTTTTCAACCAAAAATGGAACAGTTAAATTTTCAGTTAATAAATTAATTTTTCGGAAAAAAACAAGACATTTTAAGCTAAAATGATGAACTTTAACTGAAATAGATGAATTCTGATCCAAAAGGATGCATTTTTAACAAAAGAATAACTTTCAACCAAGTAGTTTTTATCTTCAATCTGAAAGATGAAATTGCATCTAAAATGATAAATACTTAACTAAAATACTTAAATTTTCAATTAAATAGATAAAGTTTTAAACAAGAAGGTTAATTTTGAAACATAAAGAATAATTTTCTACAAAAAAATAAGTTTTTTCAAGAAAAGATATGAATTTGCAACTAAAAAGGACAAACTTTAAAAAATTAAAAAATTAATTTTCAGCAACAACATTTCCTACAAAAAATACAAACAAATTTTCAGCCAAAGTGATCAATTTTTTAATAAAATGATGAGTCTTTTACTGGAACAGATGAATCTCCAACTGGAGTAGATAAATTTCAAGTCAAATAGATGAATTTTTAACAAAAGATTTATCTTTCAATCAAGTAGTTGTATTTTCAACCAAAAAGTGGAATTTTCAACTAAAATTGTACATTTTTAACTGGAATAATTGAATTTTCAACCAAAAAGATGAATTTCCAAACAAGAAAATTAATTTTTATACAAAAAGATTAATTTTCTATAAAAAAGACGATTTTTTAACAAAATACATGAATTTTTAACGAAATATTTGATTTTTTAACAAAAAATATCAGTTTTCAACATAAAAATTCAATTTTTCAGTTTCAATTTTCGGTTAAAAAAATTAATTTTCAACCAAGCTTATACATTTTCAACAAAAATGATAAATAATTGACTGGAATAGTTTAATTTTCAACTAAAAATGGTAATTTTTGAAACTGAAATTGGATGGATCAATTAAAATTTTTTTATTATGTTCAACTAAAGAGATGAATTTTTAACTACAATGTTAGAATATTCAATTGGAATAATTACATTTTCAGTTTAAAAAAAAAACAATTTTCCGTTAAAGAAAAAACGAATTTTCAACAAAATAGCTCACTT